>LAVV01013949.1:0-10195 GCA_001263375.1 Puccinia sorghi
TTGAGGATAAAGTTGAAGGTGGAGTGGGAAAGTGAAGTGAAGAGATGATCGAAATGAATTGAGACAAAGGCAGCTTTTGAATTAAAGGAGATGGAACTTGATGGAATAATGGATTAGGTAAGCTGATTATTTCACGCCTGAGAAAGGAAATTGTAACAAAAGTTAATCCGCTCAGGCAAACAAAAGCCCTGAAGATAATTTCCTTTGTTTACTTTGGTCTGCCTCAGCTTTCCACGTGTACCATGTCATCAGCGGCAGCTACTGCTGAGACCCGCAGCTACCGCCTCACCTATAAAGGCTCCACACTAGTAGGAAACCTGAAGAACTGCAAGGACTTGGTTGATCAATTCAACAGTAGATTCCCTGCTGCCTCCAGAAGACACCAACAACACCAAAGGACACAGAAGTAGTGAGAGGGCAAGCTTTTTTCCCAACAGCCAGGGTTTTTAATTCTGCCCAGGGAAAATGCAGAGTCCACTGGGGACTTAAGCATAAAAGGGGGATAATGTTGTGATCTGGTAACCCCCTCTGGGAATTTCCAGGGCTGTCCCAACTAGGGGGGATTATCTCCAGCCTCCGCACCTTTGTACATCCCCCAGTTAGCAATCTATTATCTAAAACCTTGATCACAGATCTTATATCAGCACCCTTAGCTTCAGCTTACATTATTACTAGTGGGTTGACTATTTTCCTTCAAAGCTCTATCTCACCCCAGATGAATTCCACACTGGATGAAAGCTTTGGATTACTCACATTATAAACCTGATTTGAAACCTCAAGCTCTGGGTTAATAACTTGAAACTAAGCAAAGGCTGAAATGAATGATAAGTGGAGGATATGTTTTACAGATACTTCAACCAGGGATTGGACTCAGTTTCCCACATAAAATTATCTTAAAGCTGAAAATAGGTGCTTGAGCAGTTTTTTACCAGTGCAAAATATGTGAATTGATTGGATTATGGGATGATGAGCCTACAAATAACAGGCAGAAGACCTCCTTATATAGTAAAATATGAGAAATTTATGCTTCAGGGAAAGATAATGAGGTATTTTAGCTGGCCTGAATTCACAGCCAAGAACAGCCTTAGCACATCTTTGAGGGAATATTTCTGTATATACATCATGCACTCCTTTGATACACAGACAGAATGAAAGGAATTTAATATTAAAGAAATGGTAAGCCTGGTGGTCTGGAATTTTTCAATTGAACCTATATATATTATATATATATATACATGTATTTATATATTTATATATACATATATACATGTATTTATATATTTATATATACATATATACATATATCATATATTTATATATACATATATACATATATTTATATATACATATATATATGTATACAGAATGTAATATGGGTGATAATGAATAAGAAATACACCCAAAAAATGACCATGACTGGTGAAATTTGTGTTTCCAAACCAGGAGAGTTGTGAGGGCAGTTCGAGTGGGTGACAAGGGGTTATTTTGGTCGTGAATTCCATTTTTGAGGTTGGTTTGGCTATTAATTGAGTTTTTATGTGATATAATCCAGAGACACATAATGGAGCAAGGCCAAAAAAAGGCCTTGCTACACTGGACTAAGCTCTTTTTAGCACAAAAATGGTCCTAAAAGCACTGTAGAACAGCATAATGTAGTGTGGTGGCTTGTAGAAGCTAATTGGAGCTGCTAATGCTACAGGAATGGTGGGAAAAAATGGCCAACACCCTAAGCTTTTATTGGTCAAAAGGCATAACGGCTCACCATTGCTAGGATTGTCCCCCATTAAACAGTTACCCAGACAAGCAACACAAAGCACATGAATACTTGATTCAACTCCAGCCAGTTTATAAATAATCAGCACTAGAAGCTTTTTTCAAGTGTTCTCCAGTTGTTACAAGAAGTCGAACCTACCGCCCTCAAAACATTCCAACATTGCCTTGGGTGGAAGAATCTCACATGCAATCTGGATTCCCTTCCCTGAAATAATAGATTGAGAAGAACTTTACAGTATTTACTGAAGCTATTATCATTTCTTAATTATTCATTACAGGAAATCCTTCATGTCAATCATTTCCAAACTTCTTATCACACTCAGAGCACAACCAGTGCCTTCAAAACACTTGGTTAGTAGCAACAGGCAAATGAAAGCTCAGCATTCTTTGAATCAGAAGCACACATGCACTCAAAGGTCAAATTTCACAAAGCAAGACATTCAAGGATTGACCAATACCCCCTTGGCAATCTCTTGGCTCTTTGAGATTCATCAGTCATACTTTAAACCAGATGCTCAGCAAGCTTGATTACACACATTCATCTGCAAATGCTTCACTTACCAATCTTCCTCTTCTCTTCTCATCACAACCTGATCTCATGACTCATCTTCCAAGATAAAGGTCGCTCAAGAATTATCCCTTGATCAATCATTGGTCACAGTCACACAGACCTCAAGTGGATCATTCCCTGCTCTGCCAAATTGCTCAAACCAAGTTTCTATCATCTCCAATCATCACTCTTTCATGCTTCAAACCTAGAGGTGTTTCCTTTGTCTCATTCCTCTGAAAAGTCCACCTCTTTCTGGAGCCTGTTTGGAGATACAGGATGTATTGGAAATCTGGGTGTCACATATATTCTTGTAGTGTTCCAAGCAGATGAAGAAAGTGAATAATTAATGGTACTCAATGACAACACCATAGATGGTTGCAATCTATTTTCATGGTGCTTTTTATTCCGACCAGGTGAGCCAGGGGTGAAATAATGTTTGGTACTGGAAGACTTGCTGCTATCCATCTTGGCTTATTTTCACATTAAATTTGAATAAAAGTGTTATTTGACCATATTGTAACATAGAAAGGGGGAACAAGAAATATGAAATACACATGAGCAGAAAAACAAGCCCAAATTGTCCTAGCCCTGTTACACCTCATTCTTGGGCTACATTTGTGGCTCTAGGCTTTTGGTGAGTCGGCAATTCACTATGCAAAAGGTGCCTCACACATTACCCTCAAATGTTTCATGGTGGCAAGCCAAATCAGGCCACAAAGTCTGTTGAAGAGTGCTGGACAAAGGGTCTGTCATTAATGCTTGAAATTGGCCACCCAAAACAAATGATTGGCAAGAGACCACCATTGCATGGTGATGGGTATTTTGAGCCATATGTGACAACTGATTTTGCTGAAAAACAGACAGGAGAAACAGACAGAGAACAACAAGTGAATGGGAGGTATTTGTGGGACATTCAACGATTTCCCAAGCTGCATTGCAGACTTTTGAATACACAAACCTGTGTTTTTTCTAGATTGCTCTGGCTCAAAGGCAAGCACTTAGAAATAGCGTTCCAAGGTCATGAAAGAAAAATAACTGGGAAGCTTGTGGGAGACAGGGTAATTGAGCACGTTGCACCGAATGGAAATCTCTTGACCCAATCAAACAACGCCAGTCAAGCCTCGAACAAAAGCACTAACGCCGATGCCATAGTCGACCAATCGGTTCAATTCAGCACAGACATCTTCCTGGACGGCTAGGAGATGAGTGATTGCCGGGAGAAGTTTCTGATGGTCGTCGCCCTGATTAGGCAATCCAAAGATCGATGTCTCCTGGTTTCCTACCAACCTCGGACCGTGAACCGTTAGGAAGACACGCATGATCGCTTGGACCATCTCGAAGTCTTTCCCTTCTTTCAGGCGCATCTCGAATGCTTTCATCAGCGACAGTATGTGTCGATGATCAGAGAGTGACCGGATTTCAAGGTCTAGAGCGGAAGGGGAAAGATTTCCAAGGTACTCGAAAAACTCTTCATCTGTTTTGACATTTGATAGAGAATATAATCAGCCTTCTTCACAACTGATTACGACCGTAGGGTGTACATTGTACTTACACTTGCCATCAGCATCAGCTAGCATGAGCCGTCTGGTGAATTCTACTTCGACTATGGTGCTATCGCCCAAGTCCAATTTTCGCTTTTTGTTGTGATCGGCCGGGGTAGCGCCATCGGGGTTTTCTTGTGCACTATTTTTGACATTAAACCTGGGTTCAGTGCCTGGCAGTATGGGTAGGAAAAATGGAGCTCTTTCGGGTGCTTTCGGTGGCTCCGTCGGTTTATTGCGAGCCTAGAAAAAACATCAATTATCTCATAAATAATTCATTCCTGCGTCGCTCAAGTCGAGAATGACTTGCACAACAATACACTTGTGGCTTACCTTGATAATTTCCAAGTTCAATAATGTTTGCCATTTTGACTTCGGCATGCAAGACAGGGTAATTAAACCTCCTTCCAGAGGTTGTGAAATGGCGTGATCATCCTGAGGGTATGTGCTGGAATCATAGCCCCAAGCATCGGGCCCGAGCATAGCTTCAAGCTCTTCTGTCGGCTTGTCCTCGACGCCATCTAGGACTGGTGTTTCGAGTAGTGGGATTTCATAGTTTTCCGGCAAACTTCTGTAGCTGAACCCAGAGAATTGGGCTCGATTGACCCAGAGAAAGATGCCGACGCTGTCGACGTGGGAAGAGGCTAAGAAATCTCCGCTTGGAGAAAAGGTTACTGATGTTGCAACGCTGTTTGTTCGGAATGCATCAATCATTGCGCCTGTTGGCAAATCAAAAGTGCGAATAACACAGTCTGCAGAGGTAGCGACAAGCCAGCGGGAGTCGGACGTCATTGTCTTCAAAGCAACAGCGAATATGAGTCAGTGGAGTGCTTAGGTGGCAAAAGGAGATGAATGATATACCATGTCCAATATCGGCTTCGAAAACCCCTGTAATTGACGAATAACTTCGAAGGTGTCCGTATCCAGTATCCGAATTTGGTGATCAGTACAATTGATAGCTAGCATGCCGGAATCCCGTTGTAATAGTATACTAGTGGCACCACTCGGCAAGGCAACCGTTTGTTGAAGAGAGCCGGAAAGAAAGTTGTAAAACTACGATACAAACGATTAGCTCAGTTAAGTGGAAGTACTTGACTTGAATATCCGGAGTGAGAAAAAAAAAGCTTTACATGAAGGTGACCTGACCGAGTGGCTACTATGACCAGCTGGTTTAGGGCGTCTGTCGCAATACCCACGACATTGAGTATCATCCCATTTTGTTTGCCCTTCCCGGATGACTTGGGCAAAATAAATTCCCTCCGCTTCATCCCACTTTGCATATTCCACATCCCCACCTTTCCGCTTCCTTGAGTGCCTAACAGGCCATAATTTCCACACGCTGACACGCAGACACATTTGGCGATTTCGTCTGGCGGGTCTAGTTGGAACGATTTCTTCTCTATCAGTGAGAAGGAGTGTTTCCCAATCCGTTTGTTCTGAACTGACCAAGTCCTTCCTTGTGAAGAGCCTTCATGACAGGTAAGTAGATCGTCCCAATCTTTAGATCTCGAGGTCGAGTGCGACATGCTGGTGATGGGAAGCAAGCGCAATGAAGAAACGGGCACTGCAAGCTGAGAGGCTTGTTTGTTTAAAGATCCTTGACTAAGCTCAAAGCTTCTCGCATCTTTCACAACGCTGATTGCTCTGAGAGTTTGGTCCCGCCCAGCGCTCAATATTGTCTTGCCGTTTGAGCCATAATAGCGAATCAAATGAGGAGGCCGTTGATGTCCGCTTCTGTGAGAATGCAATCGAGGAAGTCCGGTCGGGGTTTCAAATAGCCAGAGCTTGATGCTGTTATCGCCACTGGCGGTAACGACAACGGGCTGACCAGGTAAAAAGTATACGTTAGATATGGCGGAATCGTGTGCCTCTCGTATAATGTGGAGCAATCGGCCTCCTTCGTTGAGATTCCATGCGACCAAATGGCCTTGCGATGAGCTGGTGACCATGACCTGGGTATCGGATTCTAAGCAAAATATTCAAGAGAAGAGCGATTTGAGATGATGTACTTGAAAAACGCGATGTTACATATGGGCCTGACCTGATCGAAACGCGATACCGGTGACAGCATCTAATGCACCGTTATTAGAGAGGTGGGAGCTATCCGACTGCCCCATCTTCACTGCGATGATCTCTTCCCCAAATCGGACGTCCACCAAGCTACACCAGCCATCTGCAAAGCCAACGGCAATAATGTCTACGGCTGGAGCTTGAACCATACGAGTGATGGGAACCTTGGCACTCGAGCAGCGAGATTTGAATGGGGTGTTAAATAGAGTTGGCTGGAAAATGTGTATCAATGCACCTGTCTGAATGTTGTAGATCGCTAGCCGACCCTCCTGAGATGCTACGACGATTCTGTTGAGGTAAGTGGAGGGATGAAGTAGGGTGGTGGCCAAACCGAACGTAGAGGGGAGCTCGATCGTGATGTGAAGTGCTAAAGTGATTCAACAGAATTGATCCTCTCAGTTTTCAGGGAGTGGTATAGTTGAGATGGACATGAGAGACAACCTTTGGTGTCAAGGTTCCAAACCCAGAGGATTTTTCCGCATGATGAGAGAGCAACGATTTGGTTTCCAAAAGAGATAAACTCTTGAATTGTAGAATTGTGGTTTCCGGGTTTCTTGAATTGGTCAATCCATGATTCAGGCCCAAGGTCGGCTTCACTATCGGAATCGTGGGTGGATGAGTCAACAGATCGAGATGGGTGATTTTGCTGCGTGTTTTGATGGGATGTTTTCAGGATACCAACTACTCGAGTGCGCCTGTAAACAAAAATTTCGGCACCAGCTGAAGCAAGCACCAAACCAGTGGAATGGACGTTCAGGCACGTGATGGGGGTAGGTGTAAGGGGTCCTGACAAAATAGGAGAGTCAATACTGGAAGCACCTATTTGACATGAAGCAGAAGCATTGATTTATTTGAGTTAGATCTCACCGACATACAACAGTCTGAGGCTGTCTGCGCTCCACAGGGCCCACCCCACGCCGACACTGGTTAAGATCACTTGTGAGTTGGTTTGTGCTTTGGATGGTCCAAGTACATCGGAATCCTTTGTCGAATGGGAATGGATAACAAATGGGACATCAGTGGTCACGTGTCCCAGGGATCTGAATGGGGCGTAGAGTGAGGTCGACATGAGGATTCTTTTGAAAGAAGGAGTAGTAGTGTCATGTGGCCAGCAAGCCAAAACAAACGAAATAAAAAAAAATTGGGTGGGACGGGTGGCCCCTCTTGGACCAACCTGTGGGCTTACCAACTTCGTCGAGGGTCGGTAAATTCTTTGACGTCCAACGGGCAGTCCGCCGCAGCTTATCCGCAGCTACGCTACACGACATCAGTTCACCACTTTCGCTACGCCGTCACTCCAACAGTCAACCAACACGGTCCTATTCGACAATCAATAATCCCTTATGGCGTTAGCTCGATTGGTCATCTGCGTTATTGGTATCTACGGTAGCTGTCAGTATTTCCTCCTCATCACCCAACACCCGGGGATCACTGAAACTGAAACTAACGGGGGATCATGGCTCCCCAAACCTCTCTTCAGTCCTGTCATGGGCATTGATTCAAGAGAGACGTAAGTAACCCTACAACAACAACAAGAAAAATAGAAATTCTTCATTTGGACTGACCATGTCTATCATCCAAATCATCCCCTATTGAAATAGTTTCTACCACTCCGTATGAAGATCCCTCAGGCGGCAAACCAAGATATTTCAAATCGGTCTTGTTCTTGAACACTGTTCAA
This sequence comes from Puccinia sorghi, assembly GCA_001263375.1. Lineage (NCBI taxonomy): Eukaryota > Fungi > Basidiomycota > Pucciniomycetes > Pucciniales > Pucciniaceae > Puccinia > Puccinia sorghi. The sequence goes on from LAVV01013949.1 coordinate 7,616, forward strand.
AGTGCATTCAGTGCTACGGCCGCACTGATCTATCTACTGCTGAAGAAAAACTCATCTCAATCAATCCTTCAAATACTCGGTTTTGCAAAGTCAACTCCATCCAAGCCTATCAAGTCTTCAAAGCAATCCAACCAAGAAATCGAACAAAAAGATCAAAACAGAATGGCCCTATTGGCACGTTGTTTACAATGTGCGGTATTGAACTCTCTCGGTTCCCCCTTTGGTTATGCCTCACTCAAACATATCGACTATCCCACTATGATCCTCGGAAAGTCGTGCAAACTCGTGCCCGTCATGATCATGAATATCATCTTATATCGACGAAAGTTTGCTCTCCACAAATACATCGTCGTCGGAATGGTTACCGTTGGAATTAGCTTATTCATGCTATTTGCCGACCATGGTTCCAAAGCTAGTAAAGGGCCTCAACAGAGCAGTCTGTTTGGCTTAAGCTTATTGTTGATCAATCTACTCATCGACGGGGCTACCAACTCAACTCAAGACGAAATCTTTAGTCGATTTACAATTACCGGCTCTCAATTAATGTTTATCATGAACGCCTTGGCGACAATCATTACTCTCGCCGTGTTACAAGCACCCTTACCCACCACCATCTCCTCATTCTTTGGTACTTCCAACAGTTCTGGGAACGAATTCACAGCAGCCATAGCGTTCATCAAATCATACCCAAAAGTCCTCCAAGATATCTTGCTATTCTCGTCAGCCGGGGCAATTGGACAGCTATTCATTTTTGAAACTCTCTCCCATTTCGGATCCCTCACCCTGGTCACGATCACCGTCACCCGGAAACTATTTACCATGCTATTGAGCGTGTTTTTCTTCAACCACAAACTCTCTTTCGGTCAATGGGGTGGCATCGCCATTGTCTTCCTGGCCATCGGCTTAGAAGCGTATGTCAAAATGTCGGGTCATGGCAAAGCTCATTCAATCGTCGACGAAAAACAAAAAGCGAAAATTAAAGAACTGTGATAAGATAAACGCACTACCTTCGACGCCCAAATTTCGATTGCAAAAATGGCAGTTTAACTACGGATTTCTTGGCACTAATTTTTATGACTTTTCTTTTCCTCACCTTCCCTTTTTTTGTTATCTAGATTTCATTATTGAGAATTTTCCGCAAATTCATGAGTAGATTCTTGTCGAGTTTTCACATTTTTCGTTTACAAAGCAGTTCATTCCAGCAGGCCTTCAATAGATTTGAATTGCAGGTTCTTTTGACTATGCTTATGTTGACAATCATGTCGACACGTGTAACAAAAAGTAAGGCAAAGATATCACGTTGTAAGTATCAAGGTAATCGTGAAGCTTGGATGCTCTTCTATTTCCAAGGCACCCAGTTGTGACTATCATTCCAGATGCTTAGACTTGCTTTCACAGAGCAAACGAATAATGTCAAGATGAATGTAATTCCAACGACCTGCTACCTCCCCCGGTTCCGTCTATGTGTCAATGATCCATATGCTGGAAGGTCAAGCATTGAATATGAGCTGGTTTCTGCCCCGGGTTCTATGTCTCTTTCGCGCTTCCCCTGTTCAAGCAAGAGCTGCAAGATGTGGTGGGCCTCACAGCTTATTGTGCTTATTGTGAGGTTCCATTTTTCCTGGTCACATGCTTGGGCAAACTTTCATGCTTGACTCTCATCGATCCGTTGCGCATCAAGTTCTAGCACTGTTCAAGCCTTCCCAGTCCAGGCCGGTGGTTTTTCTGTGGTATTTTCCTTGCGACTTATTACTTGAGACTTGATGGATTGGATTCCGGAGATGAAAAATATTTAGCCTGGCTTGGTTTTGCCTTTCCCTCTCTAACAAACTTGATGATAGAAGAATGCGCCAGTGGCCCCTACTTTCAGAAGGGAATCCGGTATGCCAGTTCACGGCCAGATGAGTTCATGACCAGAAATAGTCACCTAGGGAATTTATAATTCATTTTTTTTGGAGCAGACCGTAGCTTGTCAGTCTTGAGTAACGTTGAGCAGTAGCTTTCCTTTGGTGATTGGCGGCGTCTTGCCTGCCTATATAATAAGCCGAGTTCCTCGGGTTCTGTCTGCTACTCATTCCCTCACCACACATCATAGTCTCTAATTATTTCAAGACCTTTCATACTAATAACTATATAATTACTTCTTTGGAAAAGTACAAAGAAATTCCTCTTGGTTCAACTTTCACCGTATCAATTCACTAGCACTACCACCAGCATCTTCATTTTTTCACATCGGACGATTCTCCCTTCAAACAAGATGCAATTCAACATGCTTTGTCTTTCACTCTCCACTACACTCGTAGGCGCCGTCCTCTCTGCACCTCTTCTTGGTCTGGATCTGGGTCTCGGAATCGGCCTTGGAGGCGAGTTCGGAGGGGGTTACGATAATCATGGCTACGGTGGTTACGGAAGAGGCTATGGAGGAGGTGGTGGTTATGGAGGTTACGGAAGGCAACAATGGGGGTAGCTACGGGGGCAGCTATTGGAGCAGTTATGGAGGTGGCTAAAGGAATTTGATCTGAATGATTAAATTACGCAACCAGGAGCCGAGCACACTAAAGAACAAGGTTAGAGTCATGA
>LAVV01013960.1:0-10194 GCA_001263375.1 Puccinia sorghi
AAAAAAAAAAAAAAAAAAAAAAAAAAAAAAAAAAAAAAAAAAAAAAAAAAAAAAAAAAAAAAAAAAAAAATTATTATTATGGAAATTATCTTTAATTGAAGGCCCATGGACACACTGGATGGGGCAATTTCCTCAAACTTGGCAGTCTTCAAAGAATCAGTACACAATTTTTTTTCATTTATACAGCAAGACCAATTTCCCACAGTGGTCAAGAGGATCAACAAGCATCAACAAGCCAAAGAATAGTCAAGGGACACCTTCCAGCTCCAACAAAAACACGAAAATCTCAAAGAAATTGTCTGGGGACAGACAATAAGTTGGGGGAGGATGTGGTGATCTTTATATACAGAAAAATTCAAAATTTTATATTTTCTCAGTCAACCAGTAAAAATTACCCAAATATTCTTCAAGATTCAGATTCTACGGCCAAAATAACCCCTAGTCACCTCTTACAGAATCCTCTCAACTCCACTGGATCAGAAGTTACTCTCTACAAACACCTCAACTTGGCCAATATCACTTACACAGGACAATCACGGCTGGAATTCTTGGGTGACAGGTTCAATCAAGTCATATGGTGCATCAGGTGGTCTTATTTGGCGGATTCGAACTACAGGAACATACTATACACTTATCTCCTTATCTTATATGAGCACATGATGTTCTTATTCCTTATCTTTACATGTGATCATACATGTGACCAAGCATGTGATGTATCATGTGATCAGGCAGCACAGCCTCTGCACAGCCTCTGCACAGCCTCTGCACAGCCTCTGCATAGCCCCTATCTCTCACCTGTTGTCTATATAAGGAGGCTCTCCTCCCACTGTTTTCCTTTTACCCATCAGATAGTTCCCCCATCAGTTAGTAGCCATCACTCATCCAATAGTGTACCCCAGATAAGTGAATCATCAGATAAACATAAACTAGGCTGTCTGTTCACTCTGTAGTATTATCAGTCAATCAATATTATAGTTTTACAATCACACACACCTTATCCCAGCCCTTGGTTCAAGTCCTGGTCAAGACATAAGTCTAAGCAGGTTCATTTACCACTAGGCTATTTCACCTTTCAAACTCAACACCCTTTTCAACTAGTAAACCCCTTTCACAAGGTCCTGTGTTCAATCCCTGGTCACGACACTTGTCCTCAGACCTCACACCACTCACTCTTCATCACTCAACACTCAACACTCATCACTCAACACTCCATCCATAACTCCTCTTTATAACCACCAACCTTGGTTCAATTCCCACTCTCACCAACACTTCTCAACAACCTTCAACACCTCATTTCAGCAAGCTCAACCCAAGCCACTTCTGGACAACAGCAGTATCTTGATACACCCCTCCTATCACTTTATTAAACCTTCCAATCTGAGATTGGGGGGCTTGTTTAGTGTCTGGAATTACAGAAAGGCAGAGGTATCCTCATTCATCCCTTTCTAAACTCAGCAAAAGGTCTTCACTGACACTTTTGAGCTTCACAAGGGAGTCCCCAACGTGATAGGATCCTGTTGCTTAGCAAGTAGCTTACATATCAAGTTCACTTTTCGATTACAAGAGTCTATTTCAATCAAATTAGTATTATTAACTGGAAGCAATACTTACCAATCAAAGGAAGTGAAGAAACCTATCTTTGGACAACCACTTTCTGTCAACTTTATTACGATCAGTCATCAACAATCTCTAGTAGTTATTCACCCCAAGAACAAATCCCTCTAGAAAATCAGCTATAAACACTAGAAGACGAGCGAATCGAGGTCCCAGCCAGTAATACCAGTGAAGGACAAGGAGTATCCGAGGGACGAAAGTATTTCCTGCGAATCTGGGCTAGACAATCCTCTACGAATCTATATAGTTGAAGAATAACGGAGTTAGAATATTTTAGTGAACCAACCCCCCCAACTTGCCCTGGAACAGAATCCAGAGATCTTTACTTAAACCGAATAACTACTACACGATTGCCAATCACTCAACCTACATAAAGGAACAGAAATCAGTTAAAATCAGACATGGCGTTTCAGAACAACGAAGATTTGGAAAATATTCTACCAACTAGTAACTCTAATCTAACTGGAATATTTGCTGGAAATCAAAATATGAATATTGATCAGCAAGCCTCTAGAAATTCAACAGTAGGACCACCACCTCGGGTCTCCAATCATGGACGGAACCGCACGTACCAAGGACGTCTGTCTACTGAAGGGAATAGTCAATCAATGCATCAAGCTCAAAACAGAACAGCTGGGACTTACAGGGTACCAGCAGAAACTGAAGAAATCGTTGAACCAAGGATAAACCCAATCACTGGAAGAAGAAAAGTTGCAATCATCAAAGCCCAAAACCTTCGGTATGACGGTGAAAACTTCCGGGAATTCTTGGACAGGTTCGAACTAGCGGCAGATGTTTACGGAGCAGAAGGATACGATATGGTTCGACAGATTTGTAGCTTTGTTGGACCAGAAGAATTGAAACAAGAACTCGAAGCCATGGATGGATATGAAGAAAGAAATTGGACAACTCTCAGAGCAAGCATGATTGAAATTTGGGGAGACTCTCACTCACGAATTCGACATACCATCAAGGAACTCTACACGTTTGCTGAAGAAACAGCAAAAGCAGGCGGTCCTAAAGGGGTTAAAGAGTTCAAGAATTTCAAGTCAAAGTTTATGCTGATAACAAAATATTTGATTGCAAATGAACATATTAGAGATCAGCAGGATGTTACTCACATTTTCTTTCAAGGATTTCCCAAGGACATGCAGCGAGCCATCAAGCACGAAATGGTGAAGTCAGACTTGATTCCATATGGGAAGGATGGTTACCCGAAAACTCCCCATTTGGAGGATCTTATGGACGTTGCAGAAGATGAAGTACGAGCAGCCGCGGACGAAACGTTTATTGGAACTGGGTTTGGCGAGGCAAATCGATTCATGCAGAAGAAACTTGACGAAAGAAAAGGAGATGGAAAAAAACGCGAAAAGATGATAGAGGAAAATCCGCCAGAAGCCCTTCAAAAACAAGTAGAGACTTTATCAAAGGCAATTGAATCTCTTACGGGGAAAGTCGAAAACCAATCAAAAGGAGAATATTCACGTGGAAACGATCGTCCAATAGGAAAATTATATGATCCCAGGCCCTGTCACTATTGTCACCGAGAAGGACATTCAGCTGGATATTGTCAAGAAGCTCAGAAGGACGAAAGAGAAGGACTAGTCACACGCGATGGACGATACTTTGCTTTACCAAATGGCCAGAAAATTCCGTGGGATTCATCCAGACCTATTCGATCAGTGGTAGCAGCAGAGTCAGCAAAACCAAAACCTCAAGTCAATGCAATCTATCAGAATAACAATCCATTGGTGTTTGAAACCAAAGAAGAATTACCAACTCAGGGTAACATAACCTCCTCAGTCCACAAGATTGATTGGGAACCGCCTTGTCTAGGGTCAACCAACTTCGAGAAGATTCAGATGGAGGCCAATGCAACTACCACCCGAGCTGAAGCACTTCGTGGACGTCGAAAACAACCAGTGGAAACCCAAGGAACGCCAATGGACATTGATGTGGAAGACCCTTCTGAAGAAGTTATTGAAGATATTCCTGCATCTAAGAAGACACCTGGGAAGATATTGGAAGCACCTGCGAAGAATATTCAAAACAAGTCAAAGGAATCAACTGAATCAGCCTTGATCAGCGAGTTGGATAGTCTCAAAATCCCAACTACTTTCTCCCAACTCACAGCTATCTCGCCAACATATGTTCAAGAATTAATCAAGAAGTTACAGAATCGACTTCCTGGACCACAAAGTTCAAAGCTCTCCTATATCAAAGACAACAAAACAGGATCCAAAGTATCAGCCTCAATGCTTTTGAACCAGGAAGAAGAGGAAAGAGAATATAACTGCTTCTATAGCTGCGCCCTAGGTTACATCGAAACGCGGATTCAAGATCGCAAGATACCCTTCATGGTAGATTCTGGTTCAATGGTCAACGTCATCCCAAGAAAAATCGCCATTGATTTGGATTTGGAAGTAGTGGAGGTGGACATACCCATGCGAGGAATTGGTGGGGAAAGATGTGATATTAAAGGAGTGGTAGAAAACTGCGAAATCAGTATTGGACGATTCACTGGACCAGCACATCTCTTTGTCTCTCCTCAAGCGCAAGAATGCATCCTCGGAAGACCCTTCTTGTTCGATTACGATTGTACACTGGACTATCCTGGAACTGGCGAATTACTCTCATTTCAAGGTGATAATGGAAGGCGGATCACAGTACCTATTGCGAAAGTTGGGCAAGGACGAGGATGGAATCAGCTCAAGCATCTCAACACCAATTCTTGCAAGATTCCCAATCAACAAGCGGACCAGCATTTTTTATGAATTCAGGCATTCTGAAAAAGAACATAACACTGGACCCAGTAACTAAGGAATGTTCTAGGATGCCTGAAAACAAAATCAGCTGGGTTAAACCATTATTTCTCTACATCAAAAATAGTTCCATTAAGACCAGATTCAAAAAGATTTATATTAGCTTACTTTTATTCTCCCTCAAGAGGTTTCTTTACCTTGTAGTTCTTTTTCCCAAAATTCTTACAGATTTCTATAACCTTCATCAACACAGAAAAAAAGAAAACCCTAAAAAAATTACAGAATCACAAAAATCTGACTTTCAAGAATCTCAGAAGAAAAAGAACAAAATTCATCAGTTTTTTACAGGTTGCTTTAATTGGTGTACTCAAGGAAAAACCAGCTCGAATACGGAAGACGAGGATATGAGAATGGACAACTTACTAACCAGTGGACTAGGGACGAGTTTTCAGAAGGACCTTTGCAAGAACTGGAGAGAAGATAACCTTTGGTGCATGACAAAGTATAAACCCGTGGACAAGAAGGTTCGACCTGTAAACCAACCAATGCCTCAGTCAATCAACCCACCACTTCAAAGACCACCCCTCTCTAGGGACCCATACAAAACTCCACTCACTCCACATCCTCCAGAATTCCAACCCACAGCAAAAATAACGGAGGAACGATTAGGGGTCATCAACTTTGGACCAGAAGGATGGCTTTTACCTGAGGAATTGAAATTATTTAAGCATCTCATTGTTCTTCGACAAAACGCCCTGGCATTCTGTCCTGCGGAAAGAGGGCTTCTCAAACACTCGTATGGGCTTCCCTATGTCATTCCAGTAGTCGAACACACCCCATGGCAGAAGAAACCTATACCAATTCCTGCAGCAATCAGGGATGAATACATCGAATTAGTCAGGGAACGAGTCAGGACCAAACTTTACGAACAATCAACCTCAAGTTATTCAAGTCCAGTATTTTGCGTCAAGAAACACGATGGAAAACTTCGAATAGTACACGACCTACAAGAAATGAACAAAGTAACAATCAAGGATGCCGGATTGCCACCTGCAACAGAGGAGTTTATAGAATCCTTTGCTGGTCGTGCTTGTTATGGTTTAGGCGATATCATGGGAGGATATGATGAGAGGGAACTTGCAGAAGAATCGAGGCCACTCACAACATTTGACACTCCTTTGGGACGATTTCAGCTCACACGACTACCACAGGGGGCAACAAATTCTGTAGCAGTTTACCAGGCGCAAATGATGTGGATTCTTCAAGAGGAAATTCCGGAGTATGCTGGGGTATTCATAGATGATGGAGGAATCAAAGGACCACGGACAACCTATGGAGGACAACGATTAAAGGAAAATCCAGGGATCCGGTGCTTCATCTGGGAATATGCAGTGACTCTAGAACGAATACTATTCAGGATTGAAGAAGCGGGACTCACGGTGTCCGGGAAAAAGTTTGCTTGCTGTGTTCCGGCGCTGGACATAGTTGGTCATGTGGTTTCTCAGACAGGACGGAGGATTTCAAAACAGAAAAAGAACAAAATCTTAACTTGGCCCACTCCAGTAAATCTAACCGAACTCCGTGGATTCCTGGGCGTGGTAACCTATGTACGAATCTTCATCGAGAACCTCTCTGAGATAGCAGCACCATTAAGACAGCTCACCCGGAAGGAAGCCGAGTGGATTTGGAGCGGGAATTGTGATCAAGCATTCAATCGGTTGAAAGAAATAGTAGGAAAAGATATTGTCCTCAAAAGCCTGGATTACTCAGCAGAAGCAGGGATAATTCGACTAGCGGTGGATTCCAGTTTTATTGCGGCGGGAGCAGTTCTATCTCAACAGGAACTGGAAACAGGATTGGATCGGCCAGTACTCTACGAATCCATAGTCTTTTCACCAGTGGAATCAAGATACTCTCAGCCTAAATTAGAACTCTGTGGAGTAGCAAGGATCTTAAAGAAACTACAAACCTACCTTTGGGGACAGCATTTCGAACTTCAAGTGGACGCCCAATCTCTTATTCAAATGATAAACTCTCCTTCCCTGCCAAATGCTCCTATGACTAGATGGGTAGCATTCATTCAGCTGTTTTCATTTGAAGTAGTTCATAAACCAGGGAAGACATTCACCTTACCAGACGCACTTTCAAGAAGACCAATCTCTAGCGATGAAGACGAATACTATCAGGATCAAGAAGATTTTGATGAAGAAGCACCTCTGATCAAGCCCTGTTACACTTTCCAGATTTGCTCTTTGTCAGAAAGGATGGAGCGCAAGGAATGGGAAGCTCTGGGATACTGGCGGAACCTCCGGCACTATTTGGAAACCTTAGAAAAACCACCTGACATGGACACAGAACAGTTTGCAAAATTAAGGAGAAACTCAGCGAAATTCTTCAGCAGTGATGGACGGCTCATGCGGAAGCACTCACCAACTCCCCAAATAGTCATTTCTATGGACACCTACCAGGACAAACTACTCAGACGAGTACATGAAGAGTTAGGACACCGCGGGATTGAAGAGACGTATCAGCGACTAGTATCACGATTCTGGTGGCCTAGTTTGAAGAAGAAGGTCAAGATCTGGGTTAGAAGCTGTGAAGCCTGTCAGAAAAGAGACTCACTAGTACCACGAGAAGTTAGGAATCCAACCGGCGACAGTTATTTATTTGGAAGGGTGGCATTAGATGCTTGCCATATCAAGGCTGGTCAATATAAGTATCTAATAGTTGCTAGAGATGACTTATCAGGATGGGTCGAAGCAGCACCCCTTGTCAAACTTACAGCTAGCAATGTGGCAAAGTTCCTTCTTGAATCTTGGGTTTACAGATATGGCTCCATCAAGACGGTGACGACGGACAACGGGGCTGAATTTAAGGAGGAATTCGAGGAAGCGGTTAAACATATTGGAGCAACACTAAAATCAACTACCCCATACTACCCTGAAGCAAATGGAATGGTGGAACGTGGACACAAGTCAATCAAAGACACCTTGGTAAAGATGTGTGGAGGATCTGGAGGGAAATGGAGGGAATACTTACCTTTAGTTTTGTTTTCAGACCGGATTTCAACAAAGAGGACCACAGGTTTATCTCCTTATGAAGTAGTCTTTGGCCAACTCCCAGTGTTACCAGTCGACGTAGAAATGGACACGTATCTAGGAATTGATTGGCTCAACATCAGCACCACTGAAGAACTCCTGGAAGCAAGAACCAAACAACTTGAAAGAAGAGATGAAATCCTGGAGGAGGCTCACCAAAAGATGATGACGGCAAGAGAAGCTTCTGTACGCTATTGGGACCGGAAAATGGCTGCACGACTCAGGAAACCATTGGATCCGGGAGAGCTAGTCCTTGTCTACAACAAAAGTCTAGAAGATCAATGGGGAAAACTTTTCTCGAACCGTTGGAATGGACCTTTTAAAATAAAGAAACAGCTACCTAAAGGATCTTATTTACTGGAAGAATTGGATGGAACAGAACTTAGACGGACATACGCAGCTTCTCATATCAAGAGGTTCTTTCCACGAGGACGGTCCCTGGACAAGATAATAAGTGAAGAACAGCAACAAGATCAAAACTCTAACTCTGAAGGACAACAGGATGATGAAGATACTCACATGGATGAATCAGACTAGGACCATCTCCTGGGCATGAGACTAAACTGTTCAAAATCAAATCAAAACTAAATCAATCAGCTAAGCTCAAGAATCTCCTGTTTCTTTTTTTTCTTTTTTTTCTGATTCATTTTTTTTCCAGCAATCTCAGTCTCTCAAAGAAATGATCAAAATAAGATAAAATAAAATAAAATATCAAATAAAAACATAAAAATAAAACAAATCCAGTAATACTCTTTTTTTGAGAAGTTGGGGGAGAATCCTATCACCCAACTTTCTTTTATTCTCACTTTTAATTTTTTTATGAATTTTTTTCTCTCTCACTTTTAGGGATTTTTTTCTTTGTAGTTTTATGACTCACATTTCTTTTCCATCAAGCTCACCAGAAGGTTGGGGACAACCTTTTAAGTTGGGGGAGGGGGGAAGCCTAAATTTCATAAAGAAAAAAAAAAAGAGAAGATAAAAGAAAAAGAGATAAAAATACAAAAAAGTTTTTTTTATTTATTTTTTTTTATTTTTATTTTATTTATTTTATTTTTTATTCTTTTTTTTATGTTTTTTATGTTATTTTTTTGTATTTTTATTTTTTCTCCCCCCCAGAAAATCCCCAGGTTCCTCACAGGTTAGTCCTTCAAAAAAGGCGGCGGCGAGATTACCTGTTTAAAAACAAGTCAACAAGTTAGCTCAAAAAAAAAAAAAAAAAAAAAAAAAAAAAAAAAAAAAAAAAAAAAAAAAAAAAAAAAAAAAAAAAAAAAAACTTACTAAGCACGGACAACACGGTCGATGGAATGATAGCGGCGGGTCATAAATTTGAAAAAGTTGATTCGGTCGGCGCGTTCGTCGTCGTTGGGAGTGGGGTGCTTGTTGCATAACTGGACATACTCGCTGGCGATGGATTGATAGAAGTCGGTGAACTGTTGTGGCGCGAATGTGTAGCGGGAGAAACGGGCCGGGTCCGGGCGGCGTTGGAGCATCGACTCGATCTGGTGATCCTGGAGGCGATGGTAGTCGTCGGGGTCGTAGAAGCCGGGCGGGTTCGGAGATGGAACACGGGTCACGTCGGCGAAGGGATAGGTGTCGAGCGGAGGAAGCGGGTCGAGCGGCATAGTCTCGGGACCGATAGCCGAGTCGCCTTCAACTCGGTTAGGCTCCGTCTCGTGCTGGATATGAGCTGGAGGGGTCGTTCCGGGTCTCAAAGGGGAGCTGGGTGGAATCGGATAGGGTTGTTGACGCGGTGGAAGCCAGGTAGGATCGATTGCGGCTCGGTTGACCGTTAAAAAAGGGGCGGCCTCCTGAACAAAAGGGTTTCCGACATAAAAAGAGTCGGACGGTACGTAGACGGGCGAGTCGGGGTGGACGGAGCGGATGTAGTCGGACGGTACGTAGATGGGCGAGTCAGCGGCGACGGGTGACCTACAGATAACGACGTCAGTAACAATTGAAGGGGGAAACGAGGAGACTAAATAACTTACCTGTTAAGCTGAACGGGGGCTCGGTCCATTACGATCGGCTCTTGAATAAACGCGATCGGGCAGCCTAGGGGCGATCTGGTAGAGGCGGCTAAACGATGGGGTACTGGTAGAAGATGGGGATAAGGGGTCGGGTTGCGTCGGTATCGGTGCGGGGTCATGTTGATAGACGCTAAGGAGGATGTTAGCAAAAAGGGCTCCTTTTATAATCGAAAGGACTTACCTCCAAATGGCCATCCCGATATCGAAATCGCCGATCGGAGGGAGAGTCGTAGCAGGGAGGCCGGCACGTACAGGTCAGGCGGCACCCCCATGACCTCGGGTCGTACGATGGGGGAGGGCTGCATATATTAGAAGATCACAAGTCAGCGTAAATAAACAAGAGAGAGAAAAGAAAAGAAGAAAAAAGAATAACTTACCTGTGCAGAGATCGGCGGAATCGGCGGTGGCGGAAGAAGTTGGTCGAAGGTGGATATCAGCTGGGGCAGCGGGCAGCAACTGAATAGAAGCCCGCGCACCCGAAAACCCCGAACGCGCCGCAGCGCTCCCCGAGCACCGAGCGCGACCCCGCAACCCCTTGGCCAAGCAGATAAACCCTCTGGCTAGGAAAGCGAACCCCCTACGCAGCAACCACATCAAATCGACGTCGAGCGACTGCGGGCTGCGCAGCGCGCAGCAAAAAAAAAAAAAAAAAAAAAAAAAAAAAAAAAAAAAAAAAAAAAAAAAAAAAAAAAA
>LAVV01013971.1:0-10193 GCA_001263375.1 Puccinia sorghi
GTTGAAGCTACGCTACAGGTTAGCGTAGCTGATACACAAGCTACGCTACAGGTTTGCGTAGCTGATACACAAGCTTCACTACTGGTTAGCGTAGCGTTTTTGACAACTAAAACCGCTACAACACCGCTAACAGGAAATTTGGTTAGCGTTAGTTGTATTTTGTGGGGCTCAACTAACCCTACACTAACGCTACTTTTTTTTTCAAAATCCTGTAGCGTTAGTCGTCAAAAAATTAGCGCTAACAGTAGCTTTGAGGTAGTGTAGCTTAATAAGCTAACACTACCCTAAACTAACGCTACGGGTAGCATAGCTGGCCCACCATTGATTGTAGAACCCCATCAACTCCTGTTTCCATGCTTAGATTTAGTGCAAAGACTTCCCCGGTGTTGATTTTATTTATTTAATCTGTTTTTGGTGGGAATTAGGCTGACGACTCCCAAATTGAATTTGGACTTGGTTGATCAACTCCCAAAATCAATGTCCACAACATCATGGGAGTTGTTTGACCAAAACTGGAGAGTTGTTTTGCAGAGACGCAAAAAAGTTGCTCAATGGCCTGCAGTTGACATAGTGCAACATGCTCCAGCCAAGCTGCGATCCTAACTCCACCTGTTTGTGTATGTAGATTTCTTGGCACATCCACTGTGCAGTCTGCACAGTGACTGTGTCTCTAAGCTTGGTTCAATCACTCTTGGAGAAAGGTTGGAGTAACAACATTAGCTTCCTGGGACTTTCTGCATGTCAACTGTAGGCAGTTGTGCAAGTTTCTTTTTGCAGTGCTACAAGTCTCACAGCAGAACTAGGGCTAAAAGCACCAAAAATGATGGCGGTGATACGACGCAGCAGGCAAAATAGGCTGGGGATTGCAAGTTGGAGAAGGTTTGAACGGCGGGAGGCGGCCCGTTGGACTAGCTTTTGCATGGGATTGTGATGATGACTGGCAAGTACCTCCTGACTCCGAACAAGAACACAGTAGGACTGGTGACAAGATCTTGTTGACACACCGCGCGGTCAGCTTCAGCTACACAAGCTCTTCCCAATAAACGTAGCTTGATAGAATTGTGTACCTCATTCACTTCCCCCAGCTTTGATGCATAAGACGCGTGTTCGGTCTCAATAGCAGTGGTATCCATAAAGCTGTCAAGTCGCGGGACGATAAATCCTTGCCACCTTTCCACAGCTCCCGGGGAGATTTTTTCGCATTGATGGAGATAGGATTGTAGCTTATAACTGACATTGGGAGCGACTCAACTTGGCGCAGGACGGACTCATCTGGCTGGAGAATCTGAATGGATTCACTACAGAGTGAGAGGATGCTCGAGTCAGGAATATGTTATCGATCGAACGTTTAATTTCATCGTTGTTGCGAAGATGTGTGCAACGGCGCTCGGTTGCCACCCCACCCTCATGCTGCTGAGACACGAGTTGAGGAGACAGCTAGCATTCTCAAGGGGTGCGTGCGATCTTCCGGGCCCTCGTCAAACGAGAAGCCATTGCCGCCCCTTAACTCATCACACAGGACCCGGGACGGTCAGCCTCGGATACCAAGTCATCCAAGATTCTAATGTTTGATCAAGCACGTCCAAGTTAACTGCTCATCGAGGTTCCTTGACTGCTCCTTGTTTTCTGGTCACTTTCTCTATATCTTTAATCATTTCGCTTTGGTTTGCTGCATTGCTTCTTCCTTCAAAACACGGACATCATCCATTCATCACTATCAATTTGCTAAGTCACGCTGTCTAGCCCGCAATTCTCACCAAGGGGTCAAAATCGCATTAGGCATCCCGGCAGCTTGGGCATTTTTGGCCATTCATTCTCTGGTTGTGTAACTTTCGCAAGCTTAAGGTACCCTCGTTTACCAACAGCAAACAGCCGAGATTTCTAGCACTGGATAGTTTGGCCATCAGCTTGGAGTGACCAAACACATACCCTCATTGACAACCGTCGTTCATTCGCCAAGAAATTCCGCCGCAGATCCAGACACTTTCTCTCTACTTTCCTTCTTACAATCTACTTTAACCGCACTCGTTATTGCCAAAAGACAATTTTCAGCTTCAATCATATATATTTTTGGTGACGGAGCCTAGCATATTCAAAATGAGTAACCGTCCAACTACATTTCACCAGCATTCTTTCGCAGTCAAATGGATTGGAATCGCCGTTTTCGCTCTCTCCACTATTGGATTTACGGCTCAAAGTCCGGCCAGCAAAGTGACACGTCGAAGTCCGCCATCGGGCCCCAGACGTTAGTACTTATTATACCAAAGAAAAATTGGCATGTCGCGAGACTAATTTTTTTGTGGTTACTTCAGCTGCTATGGGATGGAACTCTTACTGGCCTTTTGAATGCGGCGACAACGTGAAAGAGGAAGATCTCAGAAAGCAGGCAGATTTATTAGCTGAGAAGGGGCTTGTAAAAGCCGGCTACTCTACGTTCGTAGTCGAATGTGGCTGGGAAGACTGGCCCAACGATGATGGTTCGCCGAACGTAAGTGTAGTGATTTTTCGGGACTGATTAGATAAGAAAAAAATGGAGCAGCTTGATTAACGAGCGAGAACTTCTTCAACAAACAGTCCAAGTCAAATGCTTTCAAAGATGGCTTACGGCCGTTCTCCGATTACTTGCGATCCAAGGGCTTGCACCTGGGTCTAGGTACATGGGCAGGGTTTGTGACCAGCCGACAAGAATGTAATAGTATGCCAGTTCACGAGAAAGACTTACAACCAGAATGACTCTTCCAGGAAACAAATCTGCCCACGGGATCCCAAAGAAAAATTCCGAGGTGGCGACCCCCCAAAGGACCTCAAGCTTTACATCTCGAAACTGGTCGAATGGGGCATGGGTTATCTTTCCCATAGACCGTGAGCTCTCATCTACTTCCTGGCGGAAACGCAAATCAAGCCGAGTTTAATCCTGAAATTCACCAATGATGAACGGATCAAACAGTTGCGACTTGACATCTCCCGACAGACTGCAATACCCAGACCAAGCCTCAGAATTGAATGTATGTAAACAAAAAACCCCGCCAATTTTAAAGACTGTAATTTTTCCAGATTTCCTGATTAGTGTGACGCGGAGCAGTCCCGTTACGTCCAAATGGAAGATGCTGTGAAAGCCGCTGGCGTTCAAATATTCTATGCGTAAGAGACAATTTTTCGGATTATCACCTTTCGACAGTTTGCTGAGCAACCGCTTTGGGAGATGGATCTAGAACTGGACAGTGGGGAGAGTCGCGAGAGACAAGCAATCAGAAGCGGGCGAACAGTTGGAAAGTCGCGGATGATACCCGAGACAACTGGAATTCCTTGTAAGAACATTGCAACAAACATGTTGATTGACGAAAAAAGAAAAAAAAAAAAAGAAAAAAAAAAAAAAAAAAAAAAAAAAAAAAAAAAAAAAAAAAAATTGTGAATATAAGTTTAACTCGATATTATGTTCAACATTAACCAGTATCAGAACATTGAACGGCCTGGTCCCCTTTGCACACAAAACCTGTGCCGGCTCTTTCAACGATCTGGGCCTCCTCCAGTTAGGTGAAAACAAGATCTATTCACCGGAAAAGCTTACCCAATTTGCATTTTGGTCCGCTGCAAAGTACGCCATGTTCTTCTCCTCTTTGATCTCTCAGCCTAACAACTCCGTCCATTGATTTTACTTAAAATGAATCCGTAGATCACCGTTGATATTGTCTACAGACCTGTCCAAGCTGGATCAATACTCTGTTGACATGCTCCAAAGGCCCGGGCCCCTTGCCGTCAACGTCAGTACAAAACTATGATGACACCTTAAAATCCATGTCCAAAAAAAAAGGGACTTATCTCAAAATTACCTTTGGTTCCTTTTCCCATACAGCAAGATGCGTTAGGCAAAGCTATCACTCTTAGACGGCGATATTCTGGCGATAAAGATATTTGGAGTGGCCCGTTAAGTGACGGGAGTACCGTTGCCGGTGAGCTCCAGTTATCTTTGTCTGATTATGGCTCAAATTTTCTTTTCAGAATCAAAATTATCAGTGCGGAGACAAGCTGATCTGGAAAATACATATATAACTTATGATGTTCAACTAGTGATTATTAACTGGGAAGATAACACTGCACAAAAGGCGATCAATCTTGTAGACCTGGGATTCGCATCGGCACACCTGTACGATGTCTGGACAGGCCGAGATCTGGGAGCATTTAACAGCAGGTATAAAAAGGTTCTATACTTTATGAGTGGAAATATCTCACTGAGAATTGGACCCGATAATGATGTTATGTTTAAATTTGGTTTACAGCTACACGGCGAATGTCGGGGGACATGGGAGCCTGTTCCTAAAGCTGACGGAAACGAAGCCGGCGGCGAAGAGGGTGTTCAAGCGTTTCCCGGCGGATATGGCGGATACGATGGGCGACGCTCGGATGCGCGAGGTGACGCCTGGGGTCAAGGCGGTGTCTCAAATAAGCCCCAATGGGGGTGGCGGGGTCCGCTGGTCGAACATTCCCGGCAGCCAGACGCCCGGCGACACCCTCGTCAGCTTCGACTTCATCAATGCTCAGCTTGCTACCGGCGATGAGGACGACTCCAAGTTGAACTTCAAACACACCGTCATCACCGTCAATGATAAAGATAAGGTCTACGTCGATTTCCCTATCTCTGGCCTGGTAAGCTTCATCTTCATCTGTACAGGAACTCTCAAGTTTTCTATACAAATTCTCCCCTTCTGACCATTTTTGTTTTTCTTGGATGAATAACAGTTATGGGAGCAGGTTTATGAAGGGTTTCTGGTGTCACTACCACTGCTGGTACGTGTCACTACCACCTTCATATTATACACTGTGGGAGTGAGCTACCCAGTCTAATCATTTCTCGAGTTATTTTCTTCTTCCATCATATTGCGGGAATACACTAATAGCCCGGAGAATACAACACAATTTTGATCGAGGGCGTGGATGAATGGGCGCCAGATTTCGTGTGTTTATCAGTGGCGCAAGATCCTAGTCAAGCCAGTTAAACACACTCAAAGTCTATTCCTGCATGGCTTTCCAGCTCATTTGTGCTTCATGTGTAAACTTTTATTTTGGCGATACTTACTTGTGTGAACAATTGTTTACCTACCAGCAAAGAGATTTCTTCTTCAGTAACGCAGGTCCTGTGGCAATGTCCACCGTGAGGTACCGACCACATTGAGTCTTTAGCTGAGACAGGTAACATGTGAGCAAGAGTATTTAGCCTCAGGAGGGTATTGTGTAGAATCGGAGCATAGAGTGTGGGGAGTGTGGAAGCTTTGAGTTACTGCTGTAAGTGGCCTGATGTGTTCTGCATTCAGCTTTGTTCTCAACTTGTACACTTGACATCAAAAAAAAAGCACAGAGATGACAGCACAAAGTATTAAGGAAACAAGTTTGAAAAATAAACACGAAAGGATAAAAAAAGATATAGAGCATCCGAGTATCTCCGAAAAAAACACACACGTTGATTAATAATTTGGGAACTGGGGATCGGGAATGTCAGATAAGAGTTAGGAACATGAATGATTTTGTGTGTGTGTGCGTGTGGAGAACGATAGTGAAAAACGGGGTTTTAAGCGGACCACAAAATATTGATGTAGGGACTCTGGGTGAATATCGATTGTGGGTAGTAAGAAATCAGACGGAGGAGGGATTGGCGGGGCGAATTTTGTTAGCGAGATAGTCGACGCCCTCGGGGGTGTAGATCTTGAGCAGGTTCTCTCGGAGTTGCCTGGCCTCGCTGGCAGAAACGAGACGGTCGGCGGTGTTCTGCTTGGCCCAGCCTCTCGCTGGCCCGTTCAGCGCACGGATCCCATCGACCGGACGGTCCAGCGCCACCGGGAAGTCGTGCAGATGCGATATCCGACGGTCTTCAATCTTATGGTTCCGCGCAATCCCGAGGGGCTCAACAAATGCTAACTCGTAACCCGCGGTCTCCTTGGGGGCTAATTATCGGCAGTGATAAAGAGAGGAACAGGGACGTTATAGGTACCAGAGAAAAAAGAAAAGTTGGATTTCGGATGGAGATACTTACATGCTAGTTCTGCTTGGAAAGCCCGGTACGGCTCGGAATTCTCGAGCTTGGTGATGAGTTTGCTGAGGGCAGGAGTGCCGCCCACGAGTTTGGCGAGGTTTTGATCGGACTGGTCGATTGGGGCAGTCAGCTGCGGGGGGAATGAACCACGGCCCTTGCCGGGCTTGTCTACGAAGAATTTGTAGTTGTCCAGCGCTGTCAAATGGGGTTGTAGATTTTCCAGCTCCCGGACAAACTCCTCCGCCTGGAACCCGTCTGGCAAATTGCCAACAAGACTCTCGTCTTTAAGTATCGAAGTAATGGGGGAGGAGAAGACGTTCTGGGGTCCCAGGAGACCATGGAGATCGGCCATGTAGGCTACTCGTGAGTCTAGATGTTCACGGATGCCTGCAAGGGGATATAAATTGGGGCTGATGTCAGTGGTCAAGTGCTTGGGGTATTTCATGAGGGGGATATGTAACCCTACCCCGACGAGAGGCCTGGAGTGAGCGGGAGTTCATGCGGGCCAGTTGAGAGGCGAGATTGCCGATGGGATTCTTGGACTTGACATAGGGAGGATTTTCCAAGATGATTTTGAGGTTTTCAGAGATCTTCTGGCTGAGAGCGGAGGCAGCTTGTTCGCGCTCGGGGAGGGTCCTGGTGATGAACTCGCGGATGGCACCCAAGTCACTGAGGGTCTGTTGCTTGATGTATTCAATCTCATCAAGACGGGGATCTCCATGGATGGAGGCCTTCCATAGGGCGGGATGGTTAACCAGGTCGGAGACGAAGCTGTCGACGAAGGGCTTGAGGTCTTGTGGTTGGATCTCGCGGAGCTTACCAAACTCGGTGGCCAGTTTAGGGGCATAGGAAAACGTGCGCGGGGAGCGCGAGAAGATGTTGGGGAGGCGTCGGAAGAAGGCCTTAACGCTGGAAAAAAAGGGCTGTTTGGTGCGGAGAGTGGTCGGGACGGCTTTGATGACGGTCTCGGAAGAGGGGGGAGTGTGGAGGCTGATGGGATCGGTGTGCACAAGGTGGGCCTGGTTCGGCGGTCTCAATGAGGGGTTGAAGGGGCCGTTGATGCCAAGAACAGGGCCATTACTATGATCAGGAGAGCCATTGGCGAGTTGGTGGGCATCTTCCGAGAAGGTCTTGGTGAATTGGTCGGCGCCACGGCCACCTGAGAGCGCCCCAAGGGCATCATGGCCACCTCGCATGGGGTTGAGCACTTCCATGCGCTTGTGGAGAGTGTAATGTGCGTACGACCGGGGCACCCACAATATTAAAAGAGGGAAAAGATGGGTAGATAACAACATGGGGGGCAACTAGTTTTCCTGGCTATAAAAAAAAAATTAAGGGGTGTGAGTAGTTGGTTTGGAAGTAGCGACTGGGACAGTTATTATTATCAATGAGTGATTGGCAGAGGGTGCGGTGACTAATGTGATTCTTTAAAGACAAGTTGCGAGTGGAAGGGATGAATGTAGGAGATGTTTTGTGGGCATCCGGGAAGAAGATATAGTCCCAAGGGGAGCCGCGACAAATTGGAGAGGATGGCTGTGGATATACACATCCAGAAACATTCCCATTTTTATTGAGCGTTCTCCTGTTTCAAGAAGTTTGCCGGTGGACAGAAGAAATTCGGTTGAGAAAGCCCCAGGTCATGTTGCACTATTTAATTGGGCTTCCAAACAGTCTCGCTCCTTCCGAACTGGAAAACGGTGCTAGAGGGGGGTGTTGGAAAAGATATAATAGGAAAATCACACAATTGGCAGAATGAATTCACTATTCTTGCTGAAAGGGTACTCATGGAATCATGGTTCTCAGGTGTGAAGAACGGGTCAAATTGGCAGAAAACTATCGAAACCAAATATTTTCCAGGGGCTTTCCATGCTGCTCTCATCTTGGTCGAGTGGGACTAATAATTGATGCCTCCGAGCACAGTGCTCTTACAACGGCACCGATGTCCGGCATTACATGAACCAGATCTCTTGAGCAGTAACCTGGCACCGGTATGTACACCTAGGCCGGAAACGCTTGCGGTTGGGAGGTGATACATAGTTTTGGCCAAAAAAAAAAAAAAAAAAACTGGGATATAAGCTGGTGGAGCTGGTGGATTTGGGAGAGTAGAAGATAATGTGTATGGCCTGGCCGAATCCACCTCTGATACCTGGATGTTCCAGGTCTGGAGTTTGTATGTACACCCCGTGACATGAGACTTAAGCCAAATGTTCGGCACAAAAACACTATCTCTCTTCTTCATCATTTTCAGGTCTAGAACGCCAATTGACTCCTGGGGCAAAATAGCAAGCCAACCGCCGGAGCGTGCTGGTACCTCCAGCATGAGAGGTCCAGGCCGCAGCCTGGATACCCCTGCTGAACAGGAAGCTGGCTTGGCTCCGGAGGGGCCAAGGCCAAGTTTATGACAAAAAACCAGCTGCCAAAACCGCAAGCTTTCTCGGCCTAGCTAAAGCAGTTCCGAAAAATCCTTGCAAATGGGAACAGCTGGTGTTTTTTTTCAATTTTTTTTTTGTGCCACTCAATTTTTACGTGAAAAGTCGGTGATACAGCCCCAGCAAGTCAGCCTGAAGAAGGCAGGCTCTTAATTGTTTGGGATTTTGGGGAGGATGAGAGTAGTCTCATTCAATTCCTCTCATGTTTTTGAGTTTCCTCAGGCTCCGACTATGGCACCTCAACGATGACGCAAACCTGCACCCGGGCTGGCTTTGAGGCCCCAATGGCCTCCGGTTTGGTATTACAATCCTATATTTTCTGCAGTACAGGCTTTGGTGAGCTTTTTTTGAGTGTAATTTTGCTTTGACCATTGCACACTACATACAAGTAATCAACCATCAAAAGAGAAAACAACACTGAAACACAAAAGCACTCAACAATAGGAACAGTTAAGAAAAAGGAGAAAATGATAAAGGACAATAAAGGGAATATGAAGCAGTGAGAAACAAAATGGAAGTATCAGAGAAACGAAAACCAGCCAGTTGACTTGAGGAAATTAGCTATTATTGAACAAATGAAAAGGAAGGTTGTGTACTGTGGGACTCAAACCCACAACCTCAGCAATCATCATTGAGCTAAGTACGCATTGCTAATGTGTTGTTTTGTGGAGTACATTAGTTATGTACAGCTTGTGTGTGTTGTTTTTCCTCCAATGCTGTTAGGAAGTCTCACATGGATGTGTTAGCAAATGTGTATTAAGCAGTGCCTAGTTTGACACTTCAACAGCTATCAGCTCTTCGGCCCGAGGGTTTTTGATGAGGTCTGTTCCAATCAAAACAAATCTTCCTCTTTTTTGCCTAATGTCACAGGGTTTCATGTTGGGCTTGAAAATATTGAGGGCAATAATTGAACATCTGGATAGTGGTTTCTCTCCCTGGGCAGTGTGAGAAATGGCATGGGACACTCATGATGAAAAGTTCTGGAACAGCGGTTAGCTAACTGGTGCCTCTGAGTCCGGTTTGTCAAAAGTGGTGAAGAGAGAAAAACAGAACTTTGAACACCTGGTAGAAAAACTAGATACAGGCTGCTATGGTGCACACAAGATTACAACTATTTCTATGACCCAACTAGGTTTGCTTACCCCACACACATGTTTCACACACTACTCTTAACGGGCAGAACAGTAGTGTAAGTCTCAAAAGGTGGTTTTTGCACCCTTTTTGCTGAGTTTGAAAAGGTGTGAATTGAGGAAACCTCTGCCTTTCTGAAATATCAGATACAACACTCCCAAGCTGGGCTTTAAAGTTATGCAAGTGATAGTTTGTGCATTTTAGACAACACACTTATCACTAGGGTGAAGGGCTTATGATGAGATGATTAAATGAGTGAATGATTCAACGGCTGAATGGGTGAATCAACAGTGGGTGTCATACGACCAATCCAACATACTAGAGAGGGATTTAGCTGGACGAAGCACACAAGGAGATGTCTCGAAGATGAGGGCAAGATAATCTTAGTTCTATGTCAAAGATAACTGATTTCAAGTTCGAAGTAACATGGCTTAAAGATGTATAACTTAGGTTCGAGGAAGGAAACCAACAGGGCAATGGCTATTGGCAAGGATAAGGTGGGAAATCCACAATATTAATTAACTGAAGAAAAAGGGAAAAAGAATGAGGGAAGTACAAGAGCTTATATATACAGAAAGGAGTGTACAAGCTCAAAGATGAGGCTGAGG
>LAVV01013982.1:11061-21250 GCA_001263375.1 Puccinia sorghi
AACCAAGCTTTGATGCACAGTCACTGTGCATACTGCACAGTGACTGTGCCAAAACATCTAGATATGCAAACATGTGGAGTTTGGATGGCAGCTTGGCTGGAGCGTGCTACATGTCAACTGCAGGCAGTTGAGCAAGTTTTTTTTTGCAGTGCTACATGGTGATAACCTTAGGCATTTTAGGCCAAGCTCTATCTATTCCATCCATAGGTGAGGGAAGTCATCTCAATGTTGTGTGGTACAGCCTCTTCTTGGTTTGCCTGGCCCTGGAAGCTCCTTTGTTCCATTTGTAGGTGAGGAAAAAAGGCCACCCAGACCTATTTACCAATCCCACATTTCTTACTTCTTGACTAAGACACCAGCCTCCTTGAGAGATCAAACCCTCTTTTTCAAATCATGATAAAGAAACATCATCATCTGATTTACACAATTTCCTTTGTTCCAAAAATGGTGGGCCTGGTCCCCATCATGCAAGAAAGAAAGTCTTGTTGTGTGGCCCACATTTCTTACTTCTTGATTAAAACACCAGCCTCCTTGAGAGATCAAACCCTCTCTTCAATTCATGACAAATAAACATCATCATTCTGATTTACACAATTCCCTTTTTTCCAAAAATGGTGGGCCTGGTCCCTATTATGCAAGAAAGAAAGTCTGTGAATGGTGTCCCTGATTTTTTGGTTGATGATGTGTTAATTCTAACAGCTTATTTTACGTGCTGCTATGCTGTAGAACTCTCAGTAGATTCTTCTTTTGATGAAAAGTGATGTAGTGCAGCACCGGAAGAATTGTTTTTCGAGATCAATGTTCCAGAACTAGAAATCCATTGTGGACGAACTTATCATATTTGCCTTAATTGGCTTGAATAAACATGCATAGACATTAGATGGGGATCCTTGATTGTGGAATTAGCCTCCCTGTAGGATATGATAAACCTGTTATTCACTTTACAATACATAGCTCCTTAAGGCTATCCTTCAAATGTTGAGGGTAGCATTCAATGAAACGAGAGAATAAAATTACTTCCAAAAACAGAAAAACTTGCACCAGTACTCACAGAGGTTGACATGCAATAGTCCTCTTTGGAATTTTAGGGAAATGCTGGAGAAAAACTGTCCAGTTGTGGCCAGTGTTCAGGAATAAGCTGACTTCGAAGGTCGGCTTGGAAATCCATGTCAGCACATAGGGTGTGTCAATTTTGGAATAATATACCGATTACCTATGGCTGGTGGATGCCTAAGCTGCATTTTGAGGTTGTTTGTGAAAGGGTTGAGCTGATGATGGGGTGTTGTGAGTGGTGCAGTTGTGTGCGAAGGAAATGTTTGGCAGAAATATTTTAGCAGAAACAAAAGTGTTTGGCAGATCAGCGAAGAGAAGAAACGCCAATGCCATGGAGACTGTGTCGACTCACCCACAACTTATCAAGCTGGCTGTCGTTGCATCCTCCTTGGTCCAGGTTAGTCACTCTCACTCACTCAGCCTCGTACAATGACTACCCAGGCTGACGCATCGTTGGAGTGCTTCCACAGGGTTTGTCTATCGCCAAAAGCATACCCGTGCCAGCCATCGTTTATTCGCTGTTTATCACTCTTGTCCCCGTCAAGGAACAGTCTCCGCTGGGATGAGACAGCTAGAAGGAAGGGGGTAGAGTCGTGTCCCAAAGGAGCAGAGCTTGAGCTAGAATTTGAACGAGCCCAAGCGGAGAAGAACCTCATACGGACCGTGGAGCTCTGCCAGGAACTGAAGGAAAGAGGCTCATGGACGCAGGCGGAACTGAAGCTAGCCTATGGCCATCTGGTCAGAATGTTGGGGCATTACGGCTTATGGACGCAAGTATACGGGACGGTGAACGAGCTGATGGAGGTGATCGGGCTGGCAGATATAGACGATCAGTTGTGGGCGACGATGGTGGACGCGTTCGTCGAGTGCAACCGCTCCACCGACGTGCTCCTCTCGCTCCTCCGCTCCTCCTCCCACGGAAACGCCCCGGGACCCGCTACCCTCGCCGCCCTCTTCCGCGCCGCTATCCTCCACTCCAATCTCGCCCAGTCGATCTCCCTCCTGCAAACCGCCACCGACGCCCGTATTCTCTCCTCTATCCCCAAACTCACCCTCATTCATTTGGCCACTTCTTTGGCTCAACATGCTCAGCTGGTTCTCGCTATTGATATCATACACTCCTTCGTCGTCCCTATCAACCAACACGATCATCCCGATTGCATTGGGGCTCTAATCAGCTTGCTACGTGCTTGTGTCAATCGATCAGATGTATGTCAATTTTTTTTTCTCTTATGTATCATAATGGTTAAAACAACGGGATGATGCTAATCAGGAGAAACGTTTTGCCCTCCCTGGTTGGATGAGCACAGCCGACATCAACGCTGTATTGCTACTCATATCTAGCGACGAAGCATGGGGAGAAGATGGAGGAGATGGTAGAAGAAGGGCTGATGATGGAGCTACTGGGGCTGAGCAGCCGACACAGGCAGGGGGATCTCGGGCTGAAGGTGCTGAGGCAGCTGGTGCGGCGGAAGCGGAAGCTGGAGACGCGGCAGCTCTTTCCCGTCATCATTGCGCTCGCTCGGGAGGGGGGCCGGATGCGGGAGGTGATGGAGATGCTTGTACGCGCAGGATCCGACGTGGCGCCCATCGGACCCGAGGAGGCCGACCTGCTCGCGTTCCACCTCCTGGTGGGCCACCTCGGCGGCCTCCAGGCTTACCGCAACCTGCTCCTCCACCGCCCATCGGAGGCCCAGCAGGAAACCTCATTATCATCATCAGAAGAAGAAAAAGAAGAAGAACAGGCCGAGAAACGAGGACGGGCGATCGAGACACTGGAACATTCTAAACAAGTCTGTCGGGACTTGTGGGGCGTCGACACGCCCGCACCAGCCAACACCCTCTCGCACACATTGGTCCAGAGTCTCATCCAGGCGGACCTGGAGCTCGGCCGGCCCCTGGAAGCTCTCGCCACCTTCAAATCATTCCTCCTCCCGCCTCCCTCCTTGGATTCCCGTACTACTCACTGTACCCGATCGGTCTGCTTGACAAACATTGCCCAGCATCTTTCTTCTCTCAATCCTCTTCATCCTGACTATGCCTTCGCTCACCATCAAATCCGAACCTTCATCCAGCTTCTTCAACGCCCTCCCTCCCGCTCCGTATAACCCATATTCCCTCTTGTATCTCTCTCTCGTCTTCTTCATTGTGCATTTTTTATCTAGTAGAATCACTGATGCTGCTAATGTTGCACTAAAAAATAATAATAATCAACATGCTCCTACATGACTTTTGTTTCTTCCTTTCCTGGTCATCAGCATAATCAGGATAGTTGATCAACCTGGCCCGTTCGAAAACATACATATTTAAATAGCGTCTGAAGAAGTTACATTTTGGGATACATGACTCGAGGCAAATTTTTTGTTGTTGTTGTTGATGTTCTCTCTCTTTTGGAATGATCCACAACTCTTAGAATCACTGCAGTCTGAATTTCTCAGATCAGGGACTGGCGGTAGACATAATACACCCATTTCTTTTTCTATATTAAAAATATGTTGCTATCTGGTGATTAGAAGCTCTGTTTTTTGTTTTCTTAGAAGGGGGCAGATAGGTTGTGTAATCTGATCACAGTCTACTCCCCTCTCAGCCTACAGCAGGCTTCCTTTTCCTTGCTAATAAACAGCACAAAAGAGTTAACAGCCCTTTAAGATAATAAAACAAAACAAAAAAGAAGGTTGTACCCTCAAGTAGGGATTAAGAAACTCAGCTGAGTGGTTGGGGTGCCCCGAGGAGACCCCCGGGGGGTTGCTGGCTTGAGGTGGAATGAATTCTTCTTCGACAACAACCACTCATCGGAAACAAGATGGTCGTCTCACTCAAAGAGTCTTGTATACGCAGTCAGTACTTCTTTCTTCCCATTCACAGCCAAACTAACTAGCCAAATCCTGACAAGCTCTCTCCCTCGCTAGTTCTAACCGCACATTCCGGAGGTACGCTTTCGCTATGATGTACGCTGAGACTCATACATATCACTCGTTGCTCATCATCCACTCCTCCCATGTCTCCCAGGACTCGTGGAAGTCGGGAACTGCTCCTATCGTCTCATTCGGCCTGTGCTGTTCGCCTGTCAGCCGGACCAGCTGGCGCACATTGAGGACTGCTCGCCGGTGCGTAGTCGTACATGGATCATCCGCCTTTTGCGAAGCTCTTCGGTCTGATGATAACCTGATAATCATATCTCTACTCTTTAGCATATTATGTTGGAGTCCGACGAGATTTGGTCGCTCTTTCTTACGCGAGATTTCCCCAACGAAGTCCTTCTCCCGCCCGACACCATCCGATCTCCATCTTCGTCCGACCCATCTCATCCCGCTCTCGATGAAGAAGGCGGTTTGGGTGAGGTCGAACTGCCGCCCCATCGTGTCCATTATTTTAAAATCCGACAGGCGAAGGAAGAAGCCCTGGCATCGGCCTCTGCCCGCCTGCGTGAAAAGGTCCAAGCCAGTCGTTCAGACCAACATAAGCGGAAAGCCATCTTCACAGGCCTGACGGATTATGGCCTCGGAAGCAAGAAGAAGAAGTTGAACGGGTCCAGCAAGTCATGGGGCAGCTATACACCCGCCGGTCAGCTGCTCTATACCGCTTTTTGTCTCCCCTCTGACACGCCCGACGATCACCACATCTAAACAAAGCCTCCCTTTTTTGTTTCTATACATTGTAGGAAAAACCTTGGCGGAAAAGGCGCGCCAACATGTGAAGAAATCGGCGGCGGTATATGCGAACGCAGTGCGGGCGAAAGCGGCGCTGATCATCACGCCCAACTCGGCGCCCCAGTATCTTTCGCGCACACCCGTCCCTGCGCGGCCCACCAGCACGCCCATCTTCTCCATCCGGAAGCCGCTCGGAAGGACGTCGTCGCCCAGCTGTGTCTTGCGAGCGTCCGCCGCCCAGCCACAGGTCAAAGTGGTCCAGGTGCCGACAGTCGTCGCCACCAGTTCTACTAACAACACACAACAACCCGCCATCAAACCCACCCCCTTCCCGCAACCCAAACCGCCCCCTCAACCCCAAACCGGGCCCCTCACCACACCCCTTCTCCGTAGACCCCTCTCGAGAACTCCTTCACTCCCTGTCATCCCCCCCTCTTCTTCTAACAAAACCTCCACGCTCTTCATGCCCAAAAAACTTAGACCTCCTCCCCCACAACCTTCTAGATCTTTGATCCATCGTGCTAGCTCTTCCTCTCAACATAAATGACTCCCCCCTCTCTATCTCTCTCTTATTTTTGTCGTTTTTTTTTTCAAGTGTTCTTGTCGTCTTTCTTCCGAACTTCCTCTCTTTTGTAATCATAAAAAAATTACCTTGTTTTTTCTCTATCTGTTTCTCCCATTTATATTCTTCACTCATCTTCAACACGGCTTGAACGGAGGCAGCACTAATGTAAGTTAATTCCTGTGAACCAAGGCGGCCTTAGTGGGGCGCGGTTTCTAACTGCAGTTTCTGTTGGATACGCAACACGTGTCCGTATTCATATGCGACAACCCGGCTGATCGGTCATCTCCTCAAGCCAATAACCCTCCACCTGGTGCCCAAGAAACCAAGAAACAATCATGATGTGTATTCGCAGGATGTCGATGGCGGAGGACTGGTGTGTATATGTATGTATGTTTGCGGACTGACGCAGGAATAGATCACATGAGTACTTGTACATGTCTTGCAGAGTAACACAGATTCGCACAACAACACCAACAAGAAAGAAAGAAAAAAAGAAACAAGAAAACAGGAAAAGCCACTTTCATCGGCATTATTTTTGTGTTTTTTTTTGGGGGGGGGCGAATGTTTTGGAATATATGAGTTGGCAGGCAAGAAAGGGAGCAGAAGAATGTAGAGAAGGGGGCGGGGGGGGAGGTAAGTTTAGTAGGGGGGGTAGAAGTGAGAGAAGGGGGGAAGGCGAGAAGAAGAAGAAGGGAGGAAGTCAGGGGCGGAGGGGGACTGGTGGAGGTATTGATGAGGATAGGCGACAGCAGCAGCAGCGGTGGTGGTGGAACGAGGAAGATGGTGGTCCAAGGGAAGCGGGGTGGGACGCAGGGGTGTGGAGCGGGGCAGCGGGTGGGTGTGGTACAGGTGGTGTGCCGGATAGGTCCCTTGAGACGGGGGTGGAACCGCCGGGGCGGGCGAAGCCATCTGTGTTGACATTTTTGTTTTTTTTGGTTGGTTGGTTAGCTGTGTGCGCGTGAGTACCATAGTGGTGGGGCTGAAGAGAGAGAGAGCACTCACCCGGGAGCCTGGACGTGCCATCGCAGGGTCGACGCTGCCGTGGGAGGAAAGACTGTAGCCGCACTGACGGTCGAGCATTTCTTCACGCTTGAGCAGCTCGGCTCGGGCGTTCGAGATGTTCTGCTGCGGGATCTTCTCCGGCGTCGCCATCGCAGCAGTGGCGGAGACATGGGCAGGGCCGGAGAGGCCTCGAAGCTCTTCAACGGGTCGAGGAGGATTGCTAGCAGCGACCGTCTGGTCGCGGTGACGCGAGAGCGCCCGCAGCTGCGCCATCGCCCGGTCGTTATCCCGTTGCAAATGGTCCTTAGCCGTCTGCTCGTCCGCAAGGTACGTCTCCAGCCGAGTGTTCCGCGTGTTCAGGTCGCCGATCTCCGCGTCTTTCCGCACTATTTGCTCCTCTAAGAAGTGTACCTTCTCCAGCAGTTGGTCGTGCGACTTGCGCAGCTTACTGATCACCTCTTCAGCGTCCTTTAACGCTTGGTAGTAGCTGGCTTGCTCCTCTACACTACTGACCCGATTCCCCCCCTCTCGCTGTTGGCTCGTGTGATGATGGGAGCCCGACGAGGATGATGCTGGTGGTGGTGGTGGTGGGACGGGCGAGGAGGGTTTGGAGGGGTAGTTGGAGAGGGAATGGAAGGACTTTTTCGACGGCTGGTGGCGCAGTGCGACGGGGTCGGGAGCGAAGGATGATGTATCATGATGATAATAGTCGTGAGGGGTTGGTCGAGTGGGGGGGATGGTTGGGGGCCTGGAGGCGGGGCGACTGGGGAGGATGATGGGGCTTGGGAGCTGGTCTGAGGGCATGCCGGACTGTCGGAGGGCCTCGATGCGGGCATTGAGTTCGTCAGCTTCCTGCAGCTTCCGTTGCCAGACGAGATGCTCGTGTGAGATGTCGGAGGAGCTTTTAGGAGGAGCGATGTCGAGTGAGTGCCTGCTGAGGGGCGAGATGGGCCGGGAACAGCCGATGGCACTCGCTGGTTGGCTGGGATGCTGCAGTTGGGTTAGCTCCAGCTGTCTGGTCAGCTCGGCCAGCCGCAGCTCCTTCATCCTCCTCGCTTGCTCGTCCACCGCTTGCGGCTGCTCATGTACTCGGCCAGTAGTGTCCAGTCGGCCAATCGAAGGCCGTCGGGACAGCTCGCCCGCTCTGACGGTGGTGGTTCTCGGGACCACGACAGGGTTGGTGCGAGCAGGCTTGGCGACCCTGTGTGTTGAGATGGTCAGCTTCTTCTTCTCGGGTGAAGTGGTTGTTGTTTGCTTACCATGTCTTGGCGCCAACATGATCCCAGCCAGGCTCAAACAGCTTCATCCTGACTTTCGGAAGAAGAATCTCTGCGGAAGAATGTCAAACCTGTCAGAGAAAACTGGAACAGTTCTTGTCAGTCAGGACAACTCATAAACAAGCTCAACCTTATGTATTCATGCAATACAGATCCCAGCCGACCGACCTACATTCCAAACTGAGGCACTGCCACTCTGCAGCAGCCTCGCCAGGGAAAAAGATCATCAACCCAGCCATGTCTGTAGCATAAACAACCAATCAAACTGCACACCAGCTGACCACTTCTACTCTACAACCCGGGTGCAGTGCAGGTTCGAAAATGATCCGTTTCGATCCACCCCTGCAGCTGGCATGTCGACCTACAATTTTAGTCTTCGGCTTTCCCAAATTGGGCCGGAAGAGAACTCCGGCACAAAAAACCCGATCCTGTAGAATACCACTCCGATTCATAATCCCACTTCCGAAGTGATTCCTTTAAAATACCAAACCGAAACAAAAAAAGTATGTTCTCCGGGCAGGTTTTCAACTCAAATCTGGCGGCTAGGTTTCCAGTCAAAACTGAATTCAAAACTCAGGTTTGACGCAATCTTTTGAGTTCTAAACCCAGTCTGCAAACCAAAAACTCTGTCCAATTACAGTTTTGGCCGAGTACAATCATAGTCCGCAAAGAAGAAAAAAAAAAAAAAAAAAAAAAAAAAAAAAAAAAAAAAAAAAAAAAAAAAAAGACGGAATCCCAACGACTCTGTTTTTTGTTTTCTTGCGAAAAACGGTCTGGTTTTCTAACCCGACCGTCTTTAATCCCAATCTGAAGTTTGAAACACCACCCGCAGTGTAGAGCTTGTTGGCTTGAATCCACAATCATGAACCTTTCCTCACAAGTAATACTACTCCGGTTGTTTGGTGCTCAGTTCCTTCTCAAAAAAAAAAATTGATGAGCTACCAAGTCATCAAAGCAAGGCTGTCAGCTTGGCTGTAGAATGGGTTCCTTATGCTTGGGTTTCATTTTTCTTCTTCTCAGGGAGAGAATATGGATTCAGGATTTTCAACTGCAAGAGATCATTATGAAGGAAGCAGAACACTTTATGGCCAACAAGCTTCTTATATTTTCCACACCCATTCTGCTGATCTACACAACGGGGAAGAATGGCTGAACAAGTGTTGCCCCCTGACAAATTGGTCACATTGGCGGCACTGTGATTGCTTTGAGCTCCCCCAGCTTGTTATGTGTGGAGGCTGTCACAAGGGAAGGCATGGGTCAGAGCATTTGGCAGAGGTGACCCAGGTATGTATCAATCCCGCCTCTGGGGCCAGGCCGACAAGCAGGCCCGAATGGGGCGCCCCGGAGGGGTTTCCATTTTTGCTGTACATGTATTGACCCAATCTTAACCACCCTCGTGATGCCTTGCCGCGGATGGCACCATGAGGGCGGCAACAGAAACCTTGACAAGCTAGTTCTGTTTTAGCATCCGCCTTGTAAACACCAATGGCGCATTGATCTGCACTGCTGCAGATGAGAACCCATCTGCAAGAAATGCTAACATGTGCCACCCTTATGTGAAACTACCCAGAAAGGTGGTTCCAGATAACCACCTTTCTCTGAAACCACCTTGTAGCTTGTGAAGCTTTTGTCCCCCAAGGCCACCCCTGGACTGTGTGGTGGGGTTGACAGTTCACCGACACCCCAACGTTGGAAGCCCATTGCAGTTTTACCGTTTGGGTTGAACTGAACCCAACCCCAAAAATCATCTGAATAACATGTTCAGAACCGAATTCCCAATAATTTTTCCCATAATTCTTGACCAAAGGATCATGTCAATATTCATTTCCAATGGTTCACAATCTCAGATAACACCAAGCAACAACCCATCTGGATCAGCTAATCTGGGGTCCCAGAGAAGTCGCCACCAATCCACAAGCCCATCTAGTCAGAGCCAAGAGGGTGAGTGATTTTTAGCTTTTAATGGTTGTTCAAGGACTGAATTATGTATCCGTTTGAATTTTTTGTGTAAGGCCATTCCAACCCAAGGCATAGGGTAGATCCTAATGACTCTGATGAAAGCCTCAATGATCCCTTGGGTGCTGAAAGGGACAGGGAAACTTCTCCACGTCCGCCGGTAACAGCCTCACAGGATATCACAGCCGACCCTTTTTATACAGCACTCCAGATAGAACCTTTACCAATAGCCATCTCTGCCCAGTTACAAGAGGTAAAGTAATATTCCAATCATTTCATGATTAATTCAGATCCCAGAGGACAGGAGATACAACATCATGTTATCCATGTTGATGTCTCTTGCCCGCTGTCTGGCCCAAATTACCGGCCCAATGACCAGGTCAATTCCCACAATTATGACTCAATCGACGCCGGGCAGCTTACTAAGACATTCTGAGCAAGTGAGAACCTGTAAATACACAGGAGCAGTCATGGTGAGCCACTCTAATGAAATACATGATCATTACATGACCACCACCTCACCAATCATCTGCATAGGTGTTGATGAGGAAGTGTGTCTGTAACTGCCTTTTGCAGACAGATCTTGAATCATACTGTTGGAATTTCAATTCTTCCCCTCAGTGTTTCTTATTTTTAATTAAATCATTAACATTATAGTAATATAAAAGAAGCTTGATGTGTGTTAT
>LAVV01013993.1:0-10188 GCA_001263375.1 Puccinia sorghi
CTGGGTTTAAGTAAGCTAAATACAAGATGGCCAATTTGTGGGTCCAGGTATTGGCAGAAATGAATAAAAAAGAAGTTGAATAAAGAGGTCGGGGCCATCTGATGCAGAGAGGGAGATCAGAAGACAAGTGAAATTCCAACACAAGACATCTCTCTTTGAAAATTTCCGCCACCTTCAATGGCCACGACCAGTACTTCACTCATTGAGCAGGTGCTTTGGGACAATGTGGCATAAACCCCCTGGTGAATATTACCACCGCACTCCCAAGGCTTTCATATGGTGGAGCAGAAGATTGCAACTATGAATACCTGAAACTTGACTAGTCCACCTCTATCCAAAGTCCCAAAGGAGTTATGCGGGTCAGGGGTTTGATAGGCTGGTTTTGCTTGCTGTACAAAACAAGCCATTGGTTGTCAGTGGAATTTCACCAGGCTAGACTACTGTTAGCATAGCAGACCCAGTGTTGTTTGGAGGTACGCAGTTCCTCTCAAGCTAAGCAAATGTTCCCTCTCCATACTTCACAACAGCATGAAATGCAAACTGTTGTGCTTAAATAATTCATGCAATCACAAGCAATGCACAACGAGCTATATCTTAAGAGAACCTTGCTGCTGGGGTTGTGCGAGCCACTCCCAAAAAGAGCCAACCTTCCTTACACTTGTGGAATGCAGTGTACATGAAAGCCATAACGCTTGTAAAAGAGCAGGTTGGCTTTGATGAGCACTACACTGGTTTCCACCTTAGTTTATGGGTGTTATAGTCCAAGGGATTTGTGATGATGAGAGCCACAGTAACCATTTTCTCAACCTGTTGAATGGCAACCTATGTTGGGATCATGGTGACCACCTATACTGTCCTAGGATGAAGTCAAGTCAGCTCATTGCAGTGATGCCCAGCAGCATCCGCCCAATTACATGAAAGGACAGCTGAATAACCCTTCCCAGAGAGCCAAAAGCTTGAGGGCTGAAGGGTTTCTCTGTGCCTGTAAACTGAACCATCATCCAGTTCCCCAGGCTGGAAAGAAAATAGCTCTCAAGTTTTGTTTGACACAAGACCCCGTTTGCAGATCACCACAAATCAGACTAGCATCAACAGAGGGCAGCACAAGCTCTAGCTTAACTCCTTCCGAGTCTGCTTCGTGCCGCCCCTTCGACAAGGTGCTGCTTGTTGTTAAGCTAGCCACGAGTTATTGTTACGGGTAGTTGAGAAGGAACAAGATTATAACAGATGATTTAGCTCAAACTATACTTAACCTAGAGTAGTGATAGTCGATAACCCTAACCTCCTCGTGCAAGTTTATAGTTTGGCCTCACTCGCGTCCCGGCTCCTTTTCTCACCGAGATTGGAGACCGGGATTTGTACGTGCGTGAGCTCACAAGCGCCGGGACTGCATCGACCAGCCTCCCTTGTTTTTGCGTTCTGATAGTTGTGATGGACTCAGGAAGCGCACACTAGACTGGAAGTCGACCAAGACAAGACACACGCAATAATGTGATTTTGACGCGCATGATTCCAACAGGACGTGCCACCTTAAGTTAGGCGAAGCGACGGATCAGACCTGAAAAACCTAGCATGGCTCGTAGAACTGAAATGTACAAGATCCGCTCCAGATAACACTCCTATATATGCGTTATTTCTTGGCAAAATTAGTCTGGCAAATCATAACGCAATCAGAGCGCAACACGCTTCAAGATGAAGGAATTCAACATGACTACGACTGTGGGGTAGGGGTATGATCGACTTGAGCCCCACGAAGGCTCATCACAGTCCCTGTCGTTCAGTTGATTCGGGAGGTTAGCCATCGAATCGCCCCTGATGACTATCTAGTATGAAGGAGATACATAAGGCCAAGAAAGGTCGGGAGAGCAGGTCATCCTCCTTTTGATGTAATGATCATTCGATTGTTTCCAATCTGATCGTTGGAAGTGCCGTTACTCAACTTTCGTCTTCCGTTGTCGGTAGTTGGAAAGGATGAATTCTACGATCACATCATCCCACCTTGCAAGCAGATTCTCTAAAAGCTTGGATAATGAGCTAGTCCCCTGTTTCTTTGGAAAAAAAAAAGGAAATCTTCCTCAGCTCGATGGCTAATGCGTAGAATCGTTTCCACAACTGATTTTTTTCTCTAACTTCCAAAACTCCTAACCGGAAGATCAATGACTGATGACTCCTGGATAAATTTGCGAATCATCCGGATCAATGATATTTTGGAAGCATCATCACAACAATAATCAGGGCGTTCTACAATAATGAGGGGAGAAAAACTTCCATATGCTCCTGGCGTGCGATTCTTCCCGCTGCTGACCCACCAGAGAAAGAATAACCACTAGGCTGCACGCCATCGATTGATCGTTCGCTCAGGTGAAGATTCCGGATTTTGAAAGATATATAACAGTCGACTTGTTCGGTTCGAACCACCCCCATCTCTTCAGACAACTTCACAGTATTATAACCTCCATCAACGCACGCAATGCCTCAAGCAATACTCTATGCAGTCAAAAACACTTTGAGAAAAGATAGTCATCGTACAGGAGCGGCAGTGCGTTTTGAAATTTTATTATGCCCTCACGGATTGAGACTGCATTCATTCTAGTTGGTCTTACCTGATATCTTGTTGACCCAGGCATACGCTAAAGCAGTCCGCCGATACAATTTCAAGACCGGCACTTTCGAGGGTTGTAAGGGTCGTGTGTTGGCAATCAAAGAGGACGGTTCTGACCATGAAGTCCCTGCTGAAAGCATAGCAGTTGGGTCCCAGCCATTTTTCTCTATTATGCTTGGTTACAAAAATATCCTTTCAAGTCTTGACACTTGTGCCTGTGGACATGTAGCACGATTTAGAATATGTAGTTCCAGTGACCATTGGGACCCCGGGAGTTCAGCTCATGTTGGACTTTGATACCGGCTCGTCCGATTTGTGGGTTTTCTCTACAGGTAAGTTTGGGGGCAAGCTTTTCCCAAATCAGCTTCCAAGGAAGAAGAATCTTTGCAGATATAAACTTTCGAAAATTACTTCTTTACAGAACTCAAGGCTGGCCAATCTACCGCGTCGGGTCATGCGGTATACGATCCTAAGAAGTCGAGCACCTCCGAGGAAATCCCAGGTGGAACTTGGAAGATTTCGTATGGAGATGGATCCTCCGCCAGTGGAGTCATCTACAAAGATGGTAAGACATTGCACTGTTTTCTGTTTAACTTTGGAAATATTGGACTTACCATCGTTCAAAACAAAATTAGACCTCAAGATTGGTGACCTGAAGTGCTCAGAGCAAGGGATCGAAGTTGCTCAAAAGCTTTCGAGCTCATTCCTCAACAGCCAAGGCTCCGATGGGCTTTTGGGTCTGGCGTGGCCTCAGATCAATACGGCCAACCCTCAGCAGAAAACTCCGATGCAAAACATGATTGAGAAGAGCATAACCGACCAAGGATTGTTCACGGTGTGCTTAAAGCATGATACCGAGGGTAAAGGGTTCTACTCGTTTGGGAAGGTTTGTGCCGAGGAAGCCGGCGTCTCCGAGAAAGACATAGTCTACACGTCAATCGACAACAAACAGGGCTTCTGGGCTTTCCCATCAACCAAGGCTAAGATAGGCGATGCTGTGGTCGAATTATCTGAAAACGTCGCGATTGCTGATACTGGCACGACACTCGCGTTGGTATCTGAGGCTGTCACGACGGCCCTCTATCAGAAGATTCCTGGCGCTGTCCTCGACAGAAGCCAAGGTGGATACATCTACCCTGTCGACGCT
Organism: Puccinia sorghi; assembly: GCA_001263375.1. NCBI lineage: Eukaryota > Fungi > Basidiomycota > Pucciniomycetes > Pucciniales > Pucciniaceae > Puccinia > Puccinia sorghi. Next base: position 3,750 of record LAVV01013993.1, read on the forward strand.
GAGGTGCCCGATGTCCAGCTCGCCGTCGGTGAGAGCATGTTTACAATCCCAGGCAAATCTTTAGCCTACGGTCTTCCAGAAAAAGGAATGGTATTTGGCGGCATTCAATCTCGTGGAAACAATCCATTCGATATTTGTAAGTCCTACTTAGAGTCTTCCTTCTAAAAGTAAAACATTTTCTTCAACTGAGACACCATATATTACAAAAATAATCAGTGGGCGACACTTTCTTGAAAAGCGTATACGCCGTCTTCGACCAGAAGAATGTCCGCATTGGGTTCGCTCAGCGACCCGCCAGCAAGAGCTCTGAGTCCCAGTGATTTAGGCCTGGAAAGCGTTGCCGTGACCACACAAGAAAGTTATCTAATCTCTAGCTGAGCTGTTGAGCATTGTACTGTAGCAGTAGTTCAATTTGGACCCAATCTACCAGTTTTCATATTTTACAGCGAATACAGAGACTGTCTGAATCCACTTGATTCTCAATCGTGCTGCGATTTAATTCAGAGGAGTTCTTCAGAATTGAGCACTTTGGTAACACCTGCTTTGGATTGTTCATGTGTAATGAGATGGGGTCTTTGGAGGCTCAAAAGGTTCAAGGATTGCTTCGAGATAGCAGGAGCGGACTAAGGTAAAACATGAGGGCTTTCGATACAAGGAAACAGAAAACATATGTCAAGATTCCACATACCATATCCTTATTCCAGACCTGCGATCTTCGTCCCTTCACCGCCTTTTCACCGTCCCCTTGCTGTGAGAAGCTTATAGGAAGGTACCACCTCTGACAAGAAGTCCTTTGAGGGGAAAATGCTAGCCTTCTCCACTTGATGCGAGACTGTTCATGAAACCCGCCTTGGTCAGTCTTGCTCTCTTGCAGCCTGCCATTCTCATCGGACCAACCGGTTCGATCTGACTGCCACCCGGTCTTTGACACAATAAAACCAGCCAGACTCTTGTAGAAGTACATGAGCCTCGAACGGCTGACTCTTACCGGGAGATAATAGTACACTTTATTTCAGTCTGAATCCCGATCTCTCCCTTGCGGGCAAGAGAAGGCTTTGTATGTACTATCACTTTGGCCTGAGCCTAGTCGTACCCACCCTTCCAGCCTTCTCCCTGGGTGAACATGGGTCTGAGGGATGTCTTTGCAGTGCTTCGCAGTGGCTCCCAACGGGTATAAAAGGAGCACTATGGAAGGGATTATTGTCTCCCCATCCATCACATCATCCCATCCACTGCCTCATACCAATCCGTAATACCACTTTGGAGACCGCTAAAAGATCTTGGCAGCTACACTTTCATAATTTCCCTTCATTCCTATTCCGCTCTGCTCATCATAATTGCCCTTACTTCCCTACCAAGCCCTCCTCAAACATAAACCTCTCAAGATGCGTTTCGCTATCGTTGCTGCTAGTGCCGTCGTGCTTGGTGGTAAGTCAAGAATCAATTTGATTTTTCCTCATTCGATGTATCACTTCGCTGATGCCACCTTCGTTGTCAAATTTTATAGCCACGGTTGCTGAAGCGCGGTCCGTCGCATCCAGCCCTAGAAGACACGTGGAGAAAGTGATGAAACGCACCAATGCACACGAGACAAGAGTCGAGATCGAACGTCTGAGCTTCGCTACACCATCCCGATTATCCAAAAGATCCAAACTTGCCAATGAGGACTGCAACAACGCGACATGCTCTCCTGATCAAACTATTTCCATCTCCACTTCAACTACAATAGTCAAGCCACTCTCCCTTGAAGCTTCCATGGGAACCCACACTCGTGCGACTGAAAGATCGAATCTCGACCATAGCATTCACAGGAGGCACCATCACAAAGAGCGTATTGCGACATCGAAACCTGCCTTTGTGGACAGAACCGTGACCTCCAACCCGTCAGAGGCGCTACCTAACAATGTGATCTGGACGATAGAGAAAAATCCCGATGCAGATGCAATCAAGGCAGGAGGCCCTAAATTCACGATAACACCAACCGTACCTACGGACAAGAAAACTAAACAACGAAAAGCGGCAGAAGTGCTTGCACCGATAGCAGGAAATGAGTATATGATCATACCCGTGACGCCTGCTAAACCGACAATCGATGCATTGCCCGCCGCCTCTCCCATCGCGCAGTTACTCGCGCAAGAAAACCAGATCACCCCCGACCCGAGTGACGCGGCGTCCACCACTGCGCTTCTCAGCGCTATCGAAAAGTATCGCGTGGCTTTGGACGCGCAAACCTCTGATCCCGAAAAAAACACCGCCCAGGCCGATGTCCTTGATGTGTCTGCCCACAAATCCCGAGCTGCGAAGAAGAATTCCATCAAATCTCTTAAAAAATCACAGAAGGAGCGCGACGATTGCGGCTCTGAATCTGAAGATACCTCCTCTGATTCCTTTGCCCCTGCCACAGATTTCAGAACTATACTGACCTCTGAGGAATCCGAATAGGACGAGCGCCTATCTGTGCCACCTTCGCAATTTATTACTTTCTGAAACATTAATATTTCCCCCTCCCACCTTTTAATCTAATCTGGTACACTTGTAAACTTTCTTTTTCAACTAATTAAATTACATAGCTAGTATTCCTCCTTAAGGGCGCTTGATAACTAGAAATTTGTAATTCCTACTTGTGCCACTGTTGTGTGCTTTGTCTGTCAGGTACCATCACATGATTAAAACCTTCATAATGTATGCTAGTGTTCTTCTGCTGTACTCTCTCAATATCCCTCAATAAATAATCAGAGCAGTTACATTGCTACTTGGGCCATTTGCCTTCTCTGCCAATTATCATCAAATTCATGATTGATTGGTTTCCTGAGTTGATAAGTTATCTCAAAAATATGTCTATTCAACCTGTATATCTTCTTTTTTGTATGCATGTATACACTCATACATATATATACTATCTATATATTGATATATAAACAGACTTTCCAGTCATCTAGCAAAGAAACCAATATATAGTGCCAATCTCTGGAGACCCCAAGAAGTATTTGCCGGAGTGACTAAAAAATGGCTGTCCATAGTTCAGGCTCAATGCCAGGTTTTGAAATATGTCTAGTTGTTGACCTCCAAGCCTGTGCAAATCTCAGGGTCTTTAAGGGGGAGTACCGCCAAAATGGCAACATCTCAAACATTTCTAACACTGGGAGCTCCTCCCCCCACCAAGTCCAACCAAAACTTACATTTAACTTGATCACACCCAGTACTTTCTGAAATAAACTATGTACACTTGAATAATCTGAACTTGACTTATATGTTCCCCAGTGTATCACAGCAAGTAATCCTAAACCCTACAATCTTCACGACTGCAAAAATCCAAAGCAAATCCAATTTTAACTCATTCACAAACCCTAACCCAGCCTATCCACACACTCCACATGCACAAACCCCTAGCCAATCCACGCATTCCAATAAAAACAGAACAACCGGCCGCTGTTAGCCTTTCTTTTTCTTCACATGCATTATATCTTGTGAAGGAAAGTAAAGGCTAGTGAGTGATATCTTCAATACCAAATTATCAAAACCATCAAGTTATCAAGACTATGTTTGTTTTCCCAATTCCAGATCATGCTTTCTTGTGTCTCTACATACCAAAATCGTGTGTTGCTCACTCTACTCACTCCTGGTGCAGGTACTGATTTTTTATTCATTCTCCATAATAGGCATGTCATAAACTAAACTCTTTTAATATCTCCTCTGTCCATTAAATCTCAGGTGTTTTTTGGTGTCACCGGTTCATCATCTTCATTCTTAATCCCATATAATTTAACTCCTCGGATACAGTAGCAGCATGTCTCTCAGTTCATTCTTTTTTTTTATTTTCATTCAATTCAATAAAACAAACACACATTATATCTCAGTAAGGAAAAGAAAGGCTAATCATACTTTCTTGCATGTCTCCATCCCAAAAGCCATTTGTTGCTCACTTTGCTCACTCCTTGTGCAGGTGTGTTGCGGTGTCATCAGGTTTTATTTGTCATTCTTAATCTCAAATCATTTAAATCAATCTAAACTCTACTTATATGTTCCCTAGGATATCTCTGCAAGTATTAGTTGGAAACATTTTATTCCAAGTAGAAATTGCTGAGATAAACTAGTTGCACTTAAATAATCTGCACTATACTTATAAATGCCCCATTTTATCACCCTGAGTAATATGTGCAATGAAATTAAAGAAATAAGAGGAATGGAGGAGGGGGGGAAATAATAATATGGCAGCCAAAGGCCACAAGCCAGACCTTGCTGAAAGTGGTTGAGTACTCAATCAGAGGGGCTCACATGCCTCTGTAGTGATTCTGAGGGTAAAGACTCAAGTGTCTCTCTGATTATAATGACAAGAACTGATAATTTTATTGTTTCTTTGGGGTGCATTTTAAGTAGTCTGTGTACAATGGCCAGATTGTGGGTCTGGGAGAGACTAATCACTGAGGAAGAGGCCAAAAAAGGGGCCTAACAAGTTAAGGAGAAACAAGATGGGAAAAAGGAGGACACAAGAGACGAGAGCAAAAAGATTGAAATCCAACAGAAATGATTTCAAAGGTTCAAAAAATTGATTTTTGTTTCATAAAAAAAAGAGTGTTTCAAACTTTCTAATCATTTAATTCCATCCAGTACTTGCTGAGATGAACTATTTTCACTGGAAAAATCTTCACTCTGCTTGCACGTGGCCTATTTTATCACAGCAAGTACTGGGTGGAATGAGAGTAAAAAGTTTGAAACAAGTGTTTTTATTATTCAAGTGCACCTAGTATCTCAGCAAGTAATGGGTGGAACTAAATGATTGGAAAGGTTGAAACAATCTTTCTTATCATAGAAAAGACTTTTTTCAAACTTACCAATCATGTAATTCTACATATTCATTTTTGAGCTACACTAGGTGAAATTAAATAATCTGCACTCTACTTTTTCCTAGTGTATCTCACTGAGTACTAGTTGGGATGAAATGATTCAAAGGGTTCATGAGTATTTTTTTTATAATATTTTCTCTTTTATTCAAAATTTGGATTCATTTGTGTGGTACCCTCAAATAATATGTAATGAAGCTGTTTCTATCAATGAAGAATGAAATTCTTAAGGAAATGAGCAATACCAAGCATGTGGACTAACAATGGATATCTGGACTCCCTCAAATAAATCCTCATTCATTGTTGTTTGATCCCATTTCATCACCTCAGACTGCGCCCTGAAAAAGTTCCTTCTTTCTTTCAAGGAGCTCCCAACACTGCAAAAAAAAACTTTCTCAACTGCTTGCAGGAGACTTGGAGAAAGTCCCAGTAAGCTTCTGTTGTTAATCCAAACTTTCTCCAAGAGTGATTCAACTAATCTTTGATGCACAGTCACTGTGCAGACTGCACAGTTACTGTGCCAAAAAATCTACATATGCAAACAGGTGGAGTTTGGATGGCAGCTTGGCTGAAGCATACTGCTTGTCAACTGAAGGCAGTTGGCCAAGTTTTCTTTGCAGTTCATACCCCCACAAAGACATTGAAGTTTCCAAAAAATTGATATCAACCATGTTTGACTAGGAAATAATCAACAAAGTAGCTAGTGTCACTTTAGACATTGCCTCTTCAAATAACGTTGCTATGGGACAAACCACTTCTGTTCTCAATGAATGCAGCAAAAACCCTCAAAATATGAAAGGTAATTTCCTCTATTTACAATTTGCAGAACATGTTATTGTGAAAATATTAGGTGTCGTGTCCTTCTTATTTTGATAGAACTGATAAAGGATTGAATTTCACTTAATAAATATGGAAAAACAACTTAATAATAATAAAAAGAGTGTCAATATTTGAAGAAAAAAACATAGAGTTATAGAGATTAAAGTAAGAAAGATACCTTGATAATAACACTAACATGATTCTTCAATCATATTTTTAAGATCCAAGAAATCATGGCCTTGAACTCAAGGATGATCTGTCTTGCTGTTGCTGGAGATGGTGATTTGAGCTGATTATTCTTCTTTTGGTTGATTCCCAATGAGATGAACAAGTTCAGAACTGTCAGCCACCAAGAAATTAATATTATAAATTAATTCTTTTGAGCAGCAAAATACATATATATTTTTATAATGTTGTCCCACCATCATAAAAATACCATATTGTATAATGGTTAAGACTTTGGCCTGTGGAGTTGCTGTCAACTCACACAACAACATTTGAGTTCAACTCCCACTCAACAAATTGCAAAATTATAGACTTTTAGTCATTGATAATCTTTTTAATATTAATGTAAAAAAAAAGAAAATTCAAGCATTTCTGTATTTAGAATAAAGAAGTCTGAAAATACTTGATTCACATGTTTGAGCTAATTCTGTTTTTATTTCACAAAATGCATGAAATAATACAAGGATTTATCACATGGAAGGATCAGTTCCTTGGCATTCAGTGCGTCTCAAAACCTGTGAAAATCACTCTGAAACATAGTTTACACAGCTCAC
>LAVV01014004.1:8335-18517 GCA_001263375.1 Puccinia sorghi
TGTCGTCGTTAGTCACATTATAGTCGTGTCTAACGTCCGTGGTTGGAAACCAAAAGATCTTACGCTCAACAAATAGACTCACTAATCAGCGGACTGGAGACAAGACCCCTCTAGAATTGTTGTACAAGGTGAAACCCCTGCCGGATACTATATTCCCATATGGAGCAAAGGCACTTGTCCATGTTCCAAAAGACACAAGGATGAAACTGGATGATCGTGCGGTTGATGCGCGGATGCTGGCTTACCCAGCAGCTGGGGCCGGGTGAATCTATTGGTTGGTGAAGGAGAGCCGCCTAATTCACTCAACTAACGCCCGTTTTCCCGATTTTCAACGCTTGCCGGTCAAGAAAACAAGTGTGGATTTCATATTGAATCAGATCATGCTCAAGCTTGGCAAGGAAAAGACGGCCGAGATCGGAAGAAGAACAAAAACAACTGGCTCTCCTTCCGATTGCAGAAGAGCACGGCCTCCCCAAGACAATGAAGCAGGCACTTGCAGGACCTGACGGGCATCTGGCGGGAAGCGGCTGAGTATGAGATGTTGAAGTTCGGGCAACTTGAAGTCTGGATACCTACCAATGCACCAAAAGGCTGTAAGGCTTTGGGAGCTAGGTGGGTGTTTTCGATTAAGAGGAACCCGGATGGATCCGTTGACGAATACCGCGCTCGCTATGTGGCCAAGGGTTTCAATCAGCAAATGGGTCTCTATTACAACAAGACCTATGCGCCAACAGCCTCGCTCAACACTCTTTGCCTTTTGATCTCAATCAGCATGTCTCACCAGCTTCCTACCGCCTCTTTCGACGTAAGCTCTGCATACTTGTACAGCCCTATCGAGGATGTTGTGTACGTCCAGCCTCCCACTGAAATTGTTCCATCACTAAAAGGAAAAGTGATGCTTTTGAAGAAAGCTCTCTATGGCACCAAGCAAGCCGCTAGGTGTTGGTGGAAATTCTTCCAAAAGATAATTGAAAAAATTGGTTTTCAGGCAAGCAAAATCGAACTATTCTTGTATCTATTTCGACGTGATGGCCAATTCATCATCATTTAGCTACATGTTGACAACAGATTTGCTATGGCGTCGTCCCAACGGCTTCTGGATGACCTGTGGAAAGGGATGGAAAGTCAACTCAAAATCAAGTGGACCGGTGACGTACAGCGGCTAGTTGGAATTGACTTTGTTTGGGATGGCCCTCATCTTAGACTCAACCAAAAGATGATGGCTTATCAAATAGTTGACAATTATCACCAAAAAAAATATGCTCACAACTGCCCTTTACCAGAAATTGATTTAGAGTCTTTTACTGGTGAACCTGTTGATCAGACAACCTTCAGATTGGTGATCGGGTCGCTCATGTACTTGGCAACTGGTACCAGGCCCGATTTGGCCTGGGGTGAATCTGCTGGCGCGCTTCTGTGCAGCACCTTCGGAGGATCATTGGTTGGTGTTGGATTGGCTCATTGGGTACCTTGGCAGGACGACGGAGAAGGCACTTGTTTACAAGGGTGGAACGGGGGGTTTGGATCTGTGGACGGATGCAATTTGGGGTGGGGAACCTGAAAGGTCGACGACGGGGTATTTGTTGACACATGACGGAAACAGCATCGCATGGGGGTCAAAAATGCAAACCGTGATGGCTCTCTCAACATGTGCGGCAGAATATCTGGCCCTTTCTGAAGGCGCTCAACAACTTGCTCATTTACTCAACATTTTTGAGGAAGTGGGATCAACTCCAGATTTATCTGCAATCCACTGCGACAATGAAGCGGCAATCCTCATTGCCACTGACAACACGTCAAAGAAAAAGACAAAATATCTCCGACGGGCCTTTTATTTTGTTAATGATTTAATCAGGGAAACCTCTATCAATGTCCAGTGGACCAGCACACACAACCAACTGGCGGACGTGCTCACGAAGAGACTTGGTCCAAACAAAATGTGGAGGGCACTTGCTCAATTGGGTGTCAGCGATCTTGTGGGGGGGTGTTACAGAGACTAGCAGATACAAGATAAAAAAAGAAACTTAAGCTCAAACTATGTACTTACCTCAAATCCATAACCTAGACCAGTGATAGTTCCCAAACCCTAACCTAGTTGTACCTAGTTATAGTCTGGCCTCACCCGCGTCCCGGCTCCTTTCTTCACCAAGATAGGAGACCGGGATTCGGGCACGTGTGAGCTTACCAGCGACAGGACTGTTTCGTCCAGGTTAGTCCCGATATTTGATGCAATTCGCCGAGATAGGAGACCGGGATTCGGACGCGTGTGAGCTTACCAGCGACGGGACTGTTTCGTCCAGTTCCCTACATCCACCACTCCTAACAGTCTGCTCCCGTGCCGATCTCCTTCCTCATTCAAGTTGGAGACCGGAATGTGATCAGGCCGAGCTAACTTCAGCGACGTGTTCCTTATCGTCAGATTCACTTTGAGTTCCTATAATTTATACGACAAATGAGACGTCCCCACAGTTAGCTCGGGCCTGATAGCGGTCCGGTCCCACCTCCATTGAGGGAGGAAACCGGCACGGGCCGATGAGGACTAAGTACACGATTGCGCAGCACAGATTGGGGTTAGGACGATGACACAACTCCGGATACACAAAACAAGATGGGGTTTAGGATGGGTTAAGTATACAATGGTGTCCTCTAACTCGAACACCCGCAAGTCCCTCCCTGGCGGCGCAATGCGACAACTGCTTTGCCACTAGCTGCGCCCACCAGCAGGGTGATAAGTTCGCATATGAGGAGGCCCGCGGGTTACACCCGGCCGCCCAACACAAACCCCTCTATCCATTTACATTGTTACTTCCGCGATGTTTGTTATGTATCTCCCTGTCCTCGCGTCATCAGCCCTTGTCGGTTTCTTCACAGATTCCGCAAAAGCCGCCGGCATAAGTAACGCCAGGCTTTTCGGGCAAAGTGAAGTGTTTGAACCTACCCGAGACCTTTTGGGGCACCCGTCATACCCCGCTCAGCGAGTCCAGGACGTTGATCATTGCGAAAATGCCGAGTTGTTCTTACCAGGAAAAAGGCTGGTTGCTTTAGATAATAATGTAAGTCAACTTGAAACGCCAAGAAATATTTACTGTCAGCAATCATTGATAAATGACCACTACGCATCAATTATAAGGGGGTTCTCATACCCATCGGCGCCAACAAGGATGATGAAGAAAGTGCCCGTGCCTTATTAGAGGAGCTGGGCCGTAATTCAAACAACGAGGTGTGGGTTGTGTCCGGCGGGAGTTTATCAAGCTTGCGCGCACGGTACTCTGGTATTCCTGGGGTGAACCTCGCTGCAGAGCACGGGACGGTGCTGGTGCCTTATGGTGACGTCGTGCAATCAGTTTCCATTGGCGGAATGCCAGAAATACGAGAGGCACTAGACGGTATCGCTAAAAGATATGGTACGTCGATCTCTGTGCCAGGTCCTGCCCACACGCAATAATTCAAACCAAAGTTGCATATTAACCCTATCCTTGTTTTGATGCCCTCAGATAAAATGGGCATGTTCGTCTTCGATACACAGAATGTTATAGCATTCAAATACAACAGTGACTTGTATGGAAGTGAGTTTTCTGGTGCCTCCACAAGCTGATGGCTAGCGTCTCCACTGAAATATTTCGAACCCTTTTATCTACAGCTGGGGTTGCTAATGCCGCGCTTCGCGAGGTGAAAAGCATACTTCCACCACAGATTCCTCTGAGACAAGAGGCGGGAAAAGCGTATGGGGAGATCAAGGACCTCAGAATCCAGAAGGCTAATTTCGTTGCCAAGTTACTACAATCGGGTCGTTTCAATAGCGGCATTGCGATGGGTGACCAGATCACCGACGAAGGCATGTTTCGAGCGATGAATAATCACCGATTCTACTCCGTCATCGTTAGCCGAGCTCCCAACCAGGAAACCCGTGCGAAAAACAAACTCAACGATGTCGAGGAGGTCCACCATCTTCTCCGCCAGTTGATAGTCTCACCCAGCGGCGACGCCGTGTCAACTTCTACCTAATTTCCAAGGCAAAAAGAAAAAAACTCAAATTGTCTAAAATACATGTTTAGCTTCATATATCGTTTGTCTTCAGCCGCGCGAGTAACCACTTTTTGATTGTAACGCGTTTCCACGGTGCGTGCACAGGAAATTGTGATCCGTCTCGACTCTTCTTTTCTTGTGTGAAGAATACCGTCTCGTCTCTTCTTTTCTTGTGAAGAATAGCTTCCTGTCGTACCGCTACTTGTTTCCCCGATATGTAAATCCATTGCGTCTCCTACATCTTGACACTCTGTTCGGGCGGGCCGCAGCGCGTCGCTCGGCGCTACAACCCTCCCTAGAATTGAACAAGCAAAAAGGAAAGTTGAGTACTGTGGGACTTGAGCCTACAACCTCAGCATTCATGAGTGATGTATTAGCTGAGCAGACCGTGAAGACAAAAACCTTGGATAACAACAGGGAGTTGTTATACAACACGACGAGAAGTCTTATAGACTCGAGGAGGAAGCACACCTCAAAAACAAATGAGAAAGGAGATGAGACGGGATGAAATGAAGATGACTGAAATACAAGACCGGCATACCTGGAGACGTAGTTGGAGGATTGATTGAATTGAGTTGGATTGAGCACGTGTGAAAACAAGGTAATGAGATGAAGAAGAGAAATACAGCTGGGAGGAACGGAAGTGTATTTATGGTTGTCATCTAGGTTAGGTTTGCACATGTGACTGCGGTTCCAACTTAAGTTATCATCTACCCCGCATCTTCAGGTGATTGGGTTTGCCGCAGCCGGTTGTAGTTCAATATGATGCTCCAACCATTGAGCTAAGTATACATTGCCAATGTGTTGGTTTGCGGTAAATACATTAGTTATGTACAGCTTGTGCGTAAGAGACACATATTGCCTCTCCACTGGATGTTGTGGAGTCTTTATAGGCAAGGCGGCAGCTCACTGATGGCATGGTGCCCACTGAGGACTGAGGTGGGCCAAAGTAAACAGAGGAAAGTATCTTCCAAGCTTTTGTTAGGCTGAGCGGATTACCGTTTGCTTTTGAGAAAGTACAGCCAAATTGGCAAGGGTGGGTTGGTGGTGTTAGGGAAGCAGTCATAAGGCGGGTTTCGGGGGCTTGAGTGGGCATCAGAGGAGGTTCAGGCAGACAAGAGTTGTTATGATCTTCTAACCCCCCTTCAGGACTTGCCAGGGGTTTCCCCAACTGGGGGATTATCTTCAGCCTCCGCACCTTTGTACATTCCCCAGTTAGCAATCTACCATCTTAATCACAACATATTGCTAACTCTAAAATCAAAATTCTCATCCTCAGGTACCCTCCAGATCATGCTTCTGCCTGTACCCGGCTGCATCCGGTCGGATGTCGGACGAGCCCTACCTGATCCCGGTATCCGGCTGGCAAGTGGCCAGGGGTTTTCTGGCGGCTGGCTAGTGCTAGAGGGATAGGCCGTGTAAAATGAGGTTCGGAATTGGATTCAAAAAGGAAAAAAACAGTTGGTTGTGAAATTAATTACATGATCACTAATTGGTGTTGTTTACATTGTTAATGTCAATAATGTTATGATTGACCCAATCCTTCAAACAAATTAATGACTCTAATTTCTTGATAGACATCCACTTCTGAGTTTAAGTTTGGATGTGTCAGCCAACTGAAAACGCATGCTCACATGGAGCACTTAAGGCAGGTGATGTCCTAGCCATATTTGTGAGGGATGGGAATCATTCCGAGTTGGCTTTCCAAAAGGCAAGAGGCTTATGTGCTTCTTCTTCCCACTCGGCATTCAAGTAATGATCAATTTATTCATCTAGTGGATCTTCTGCTTCTTTTTCTTGTATAAGCTATTGCTGATAGCATTTTTTGATGTGATTTGCTCTTTGGTGGCAGCATACTTTTTTGTAAAAGTATACTTTTCAGCTTCACATTTGAATATAGCAAGGATTTCGGCCTTTTCTAGACCAATCAATGAAGGGACTTTAGAGTTGAGCTGACTTGTCTTGACCCAAGGATCGAGTAAGGTTGAACAAAGGTATACTGGCTTTTTGATAGCTGAGTGGAAGTAATTGTTCAGTTTGATGAGCATTGTTTCTGCTGCTGGAATGAGTTTCTGAGATTCATATCTACACCAAGCCTTTCAGAATTTACAACATCTCAGCAACAATCAAATTTTTCATGCAGTGTACAAGTTGTTTCTTACCAAGATGAGATTTTCAATGAGCCAAATGTAGACCGGTTCTGCCAGCACCAAGGTGACTGTGGTGTTTTTTGCTTCATTGAGGGGTTGCAAAAAATGACAGAGCTGTTGAATCCTTTTCCATTCATCATTTATGAGATCGTACTTCTTGCTTAGATTGTTCTGTCACAGAACAGCTTGATACAAGGTTGGAGCTTCAATACTCTTTCAAGCATGAAAAAGCTTGAATTCCATCAGGTGCTAACATCAGCAATCATACTTAGATTCTTGCCGATTATAGCCTTGGTGATATCTTGGAAGACAGCAACTTTTTGGGGGGAGCGTTTTAAGTAGGTCTGTAAACTGCTAATGTGAGTGATGGTATTTTTCATGTTTATTTGAGTTGGAGAATCATTCAATATTGCTGAAAGGCCTTGCGGTGGTTGGATCTCCATTGGATGAGAGAATGCTTTGATGTCCGTTTGAGCAGCTAGATTAATCACATGAGCCATGCAGCCAAGTCTGCAGTTGTCCTTGTTGAATGGGATGAGAGTGGCCATTGTGTTGTTGTTTGATGCATTATCAGCAGTAAGACAGAATATGTGGTTGTTCAAGTTGTATTTTAGCTAAGTGTGTAGCCAGGGTTACTCTGGAATGATTGCCTTTGACAAGCTTTGCTGCCAGGACTATTGACTTAAGATCATAATCTTCATCAATCCAATGCGAAGTAACACCAAGTATTGAGAAATTTTTTGGAGATGTCCATAAGTCACAATTTAAATTGAAATTTGATTTGATGGCTGAGAATTGGTTTTGGAGGGCTTGTTTTCCCTGCTCAAAAGCAATTCGGATGAAAGGAGCCAAAGTATCTCGTCCAAATAGTAAAGATTTGGCAAGTGGATTGCAAAGTCAAAGAAGCTTGGTAAAATCTTCATGATCCACAGATATGGGATGTTGCTAGTGATGAAAAATCTAGCAACTGCAGCAGTTAGACTTGGGTGAGTTTCTTTGGCAAATTCCCAGTTTTGATGAATGCTTGAATACTTCCAACTTCACTTGACCGTTCATTGTTGCTGAGTCCATGGCAGCTGGTTAAGTGGTTGCTCATACTCTTGGTGGATCCTTTTTTTTCAACAGCAAGTTGCTTGAGGCACGGAACTGAGCCTCCTGGAACACGGTGTGGAAAGAAAAACTGTCTCAGTAGGTAACTGAGTGTCCTTCTCCAATGTGTGTTGAGTCCCCTTTGGTTTCACTGCGGAAAACTTCTAGATTGGTGAGTATCCTTCTTTATCCCCAATAACAAACACTTCCTGCTCTTTGCACACTGCAACCTGGAAAGAGACTGTGAATGTTCTGGCTTTTGGTGATTCTGAAGCTTGACTCCCGATTTTGCCCCCTGATTTTTGCCGTGCTAGATAATAGAATAATATATATTGATCCCTACAAAAACTCCCGCAACTCCCCACCCATAACTCTGCCCCTCCCCCCCGTTCCCGCTTGCATTGAGTTCCCGCACCTCTGATTCCCCACCAATTTCCATTCCCTGCAGCATTGCCCCAATTCAACCGCCCCTGCGTCTGCCTCGCTCCTCAGGCCCCCCTCCGCACAACCTCCGGACCCCCTGGCGCTCCTTTGCCCCTGCAGCACACTCCGGAACAACTCTTGTCTGCCCGATCCTCCTCCAATGCCGGCTCAAAGCCCCGAAACCAACCCGTTTACTCCCCACTCTGGCATCATCTCCGCCACCAACAAAAACTTGCTTCATCCGTCCCTTTGCCTATAAAGTCCCCACAACGGTTGGCTTGGCAGACATTGTAAGAGACATCGTTGATTATTTGAGGATTGAACTATTGCCATACCCAGCTTTTTTTTGAGTCTTGGCTGTGGGTTCTGGTAGCATTGGAATCAGTTTCAGGTGTTATGGTTTTGACTTCCAAAGTGGATGATGTCGAACTAGCTTGACGTGTTGAGTGAGGAGGCATGAGGTGAACGGTGTTGGGTGTGTTGGCAGTACAACAGCTAGCCACCTGACACTGATCACCTAGGGTGACATCCAGCAGGTACCCGGCAAGTCCAACGGATATGCCAGCTATGGATGTCGGATGAGCTCTACCCGGCTCCAACACGCTGGTCAGAATCCTTGATCAATAACAAAAAAGAGATTGTATAGTTTGGGAACAAAGCCAAATGTGGGGCATTCTGTGTGCCTTTTGATATTAGTGAGGAGCTGAAGTGATTGTATATATGTTAGTTTTGGAGATGTGATGTGGAGAAAGGATGCTCAGCTCACCAATTTGCATACTAATGTACGTTTGTGCTTCACCATTGTTCCAAGGAATGCTATTATGGTCAAGATGGCCTCAGCATCTCCCTCCCCAAAACCTGCTGGGAGGTAATCAGCTTGGAACACTGTTGATTGGCCCATGATTTATGAAACGACCAGAGACTCGCAGTGAGCTAGGGAGGAATGTTGGGACACAGACAACGTGGACAAGAAACTGAGAATCACCTATTGAGGTGAGGAGAAGTGACCGGAAGATGAGTGAGGAAAAGAGAAGAGAAACAAGCTTCGGACAGAACTAAAACTATCTACAATGTGTCTGAACCTAAACCTAAGTGTGATAGAGTTCCCATGTGATTTCCTCCTCTCTAACCCTAACCAAGTGCAGCCACTGTCCGTGGGAGTCTTCACCGTAGTCCAACATGATTCAGGCCTGAAAAAGTGGAATATTGTAAACCCATCCATTCATTCAATCAACTGGTTGGGGTTACTTACTTTAATCATTGGAACTGGAGACAGGGGAAGGGCATGGCCATTGGTACCTTGAGTGCTAGTATAAGCCTCAAGATGAGGATCCAAGAATATCTTCCGGATTTGCGCCTGGCAGCGGTTCTGTTTTCAGAGCATGGTTAGTCCAATACTATGAAATGAGTTTGTAGAAAAAAGATACTCACTCACACTCCAGGGGGAAACACATGGTTGCAAGCTGGTTTTCCCATTTCCACAGGCACCAATATTGGGGGTGTGGGAGGGATTGTTGTTTCTGTTTGTTGAAGAGATACCAATAGGCACACCTGCAAAATATGGTGATGAGCCGGTGGGACCTAGGTATATAATTTCAGTCTGATGTTTTAACAAGTGTAGTTTTCATAAGTGAGAGGAACTTACATGGCAAAGCTTATTTATCAAAGCATGAGATTCAGCCGGAATGCCTAAAAGGGTTGTCAATGTTGATAAAACATTTTTTTGTTGATCTGATATTTGCAAGGTCTCTTATGACCACTAGCTTCATGAACTGTCTCTCTTGTACTGGAGAGAGGGTTACTTGGAGTGAGATCAGGACAAGTCATAACTGATTGCGCAGACAAGTCTGGCAGGTCCAAGTTTGGTTCATCCATGATCTGAGAGTAGTCAGCGAAGTCCCCAAACTCATCAACTGGTGGTAGAGTGATGGCCTGAGTGATGTTGAGTGGGGTTATTTATAGTCCACATTTGAGATTTATCCCTTCAAATCAGCACAGGAAATTCCCAATCATCTTGCTTAAAATCAATCAGTTAATTTTTGATATTTTATACTTCACAATCAGTTTACTCACATTAATATAACAATGCCTTGCCAAGTCAAGAATGGGTTGGATGTTGACTGGTCAGGTGAGAAGTCTGGGTTTGGATCAGCTGAAAATGGTAGTTAAATTGATATTGTTCTTGTTCAGACTTCAGGCTTGAAGATGAGACTGCCGATGTGGTCTGTTTTCCTGTGTTTCAAGGGAAAAATTTCAAAATTTTGGACTTCACTCAATAACTACTCACAATAAAACAAAACCAACCTCACAAATAGACTCCATGGACAAAATAAACCCTAGTCACTCACTGGAACCACCCCACTCTGATGGATTGGGAGATACACAGATTTCAACCCCTTCTTGGATTTCTTATTTTTTCCCAGATTCATACTCTCCATATGCATATTGCATACAATTTTCCACCCATTTTATTCATTTTCTCCTTATTCATTAT
>LAVV01014015.1:0-10180 GCA_001263375.1 Puccinia sorghi
GGGCACTCATTCAGAAGCTGAGTGTATCATTTATTTGGGAAATTAAACAATTAAGTGTATGCCTCCTTCTTGAATTTTTTACATGGAATAAGCCTGGAAAATGGACAAAAGAGGCATTGTGGGACCTTCAAAATTATCTAAATTTTATATGGTCTTGGGGATTATATAAGGTGAAGTATAATTCTTTTTTTTTTTTGCTATTTTTGTAAGTTTTTGGGAGTTTGAGCGTGACGACTCCCGTGAAGCAGGATGGAATTGGGAGGACGACTCCCAATTTCGATGTCGGCTACGTCGTGGGAGTCATTTGACCAAGTTTTGGGAGTTGTTTTCCCAAGGCCCCTTTTTTAAATTAAATATCCTTTGGATATTCCCCATCAAACCCTTTCCATACATCCAGAATTGTCCACAGGAGTCCTCTCCATAAATTCTTTGTCCATTTTGCTCCTCCTGTAGCTAGAAGGAAGTATTCTTGGCATCAGGCAGGCTGACAAGGCTCGAAACAGGTCTGATAGGGAGGATTTCTTGAGAGAAAGACTAGCAAGAATTGGGGAAAACTCCCTACAAAAGAGAGGAGGTACTGATATAAGTCCCTTACAACCCAATAAAAGACTAAAACAATGAATGCATCTATCTCAAAGAGAAAGCCACATCGGCTAAGGAATGAATAAGAAATGAGATGTAGTGACAGGCTAAGCCCGTCTCGTCAAAAGAGTGTATGAGCCTCCTGCGTTATGCAGGAGCTCATGACATCACTATGTCGTAATGTCTATACCCGAGCCGGAACGGCTGGGTCTATCTGTAGCCCGGCTACAGGAGTCGTTTCTCCAAGCCCTATAATTTATGCGCTATATTGATGTTGGCTTCTTGGGCCTTCTTGGGTCAGGCTCGAGGCCACGGAATTCCATGGGTCACATTCTTGCCGGCTATGTGCCCCTACTCCGCTGGGATGAAGGGCTGGAGCCACCCAAATGACCTGCCATCTCTCTCCTTCGCGCAATATATGTGCATTTTCTTTTGTCCCTTCTGTCCTCTGCTAAATTTAACTACCTCGAGAAGCCGGTGAATGCTACACCTGAGGTTAGTCTGGATGGCTTTTGTCTCCCGTTAGATTTGTTCTAGTTGGGATAACGTGTTGTGAAAATTCAAAGCCAATCTGCACTTCAAAAAAGAGGAAGAGAGGTGGTCCCGCCAGTAAGGCTGGTACATGTTTTAAGGGGCTTACATATATGCAAAGACTGACGTATGCAGTTTGACAAGGCCCTTCCAGGACCACAACCAAGCCGGGCAACACTCACCCAGCGAGCTCATACCAAGTTGACTGCACATCACCCTGATCCAACTCACTCTGTTCTCATCCCCAGGTGAGTCCATGCCCAAGCTTGCCTTTTGAACTCACGCTCTCATTCAAACTCCTAAGCACCTATTCTCTCCCCCCCCCAGAATGACCGCCTCCAAAAAATCAAGCCGCTCGATTTCTGAAAACCCTTCCAAGGACGCTCAGGATGCCCTCAAGGCCACCAAGAAGAAGAACAATCCACCCAAGCGTGTAGAATTTGCTGAGCCTACCTCTAAGGCTCATTTTAAGAAGAAATCTGAATCCAAGCCGATACTTAGTGGCTTCGAGGAAGGCGACACAGATGGTGACAGCTCTGAGGAGGAGGATGAGGAGGCCGACGATGGTGAGGATGAGGAGGACGCTGACGATGGCGAGGACGAGGAGCACGAGGATGAGGACAAGGAAGATGAGGAGGAGGACGATGGCGATGACTCTAGCGACGAAGGATCCGATCAGCCTGCCGACGATAACCTCCAACCCCAACCTGGCTCAAAAGATTCACGTGCACCGAATCGTAAATCTAAGCGGAAAGTTAGCCATCTAATGTCTAACTCAAAAGGAAAATGGTGTCCGTGCTTACCACCGTGTTTGTAAACCTAATGTGGGTTCCTGCTTTTTAGGCCGCAGACGAAGAGACTGGTGTAATTTACGTGGGAAGAATTCCGCATGGGTTTTACGAAGACGAAATGAAATCATATTTCAGCCAATTCGGAGAAGTACTCCGGGTGAGACTATCGAGATGTAAGCGGACCGGAAAGCCGAAACACTACGGCTTCATCGAGTTCAAGCATCTTCAAGTCGCCCAAATCGTCGCAGAAACTATCCACAATTATCTCCTCTCTGGGAAACTGCTGCAATGTAAGCTCCTCGAAAAGCACGAAATTCATCCCAAGTTGTGGGTCGGTGCTGGGCAAAAGTTCATGAAGGATTGCAAGATCAGACTAGACAGACAGAAACGCAATCAGGTCAGCCTTTTTCTCCTTTGAATATGCGTTGCTAATCATTCTATCCTATGGGCCACTTGCTGATCGTGAACATCACTTCAATCTCGGAACTGTTTCGTCTGACGTGGTCAATGTTGCACTAAAAAAAGCCAAAGACATTGCCCAAACAAGCCGTAATCACGAATCGATTGGTCGAGCGAGAAAAACGGAAGCGACAAAAACTCGCCGAGCAGGGCATCGATTACGACTTTTCGGGTTACATCCCGCTTGCCCAGCCTCAAGCCGCGCCAAAATCAACCTCCGATGAAAACCCTAAGAAAAGCAAGAAGAGCAAGAAAAAAGCTTGATTATCTCATTCGTCCTGGACTCCTCCAATCCCGCTCGATCCCAAGAATACATGCCTTCTATCAGTGACTCAAGGGGAACTGCCCCTTTCACATTCATTACCTGCTGTTCACAATAAACGACCTGAGAAAAAAAACTCGTGATGTAATATAACACCCCAAACCTGCTCATCTAAGGTTAAGAACATCCTGCCCAGGTCACAATATGACTAACTAGCCATCAATTTATTTCCCCTGTCATCGTTAAGATTCAATAGCTACAACGGAGCATTCCTGAATGAAGAGAAACGGATGAGCGGCGTACTCGTGCCTACTCTCCTCCATAATTATTCCAACATAATCTCCACTAAGAGGATATAATCGCATGAGCCTGGATCTTTATTTGCTTATGTTTTACCAAGACTTCTTGTGGAGGTGCACATGAAGGGCTATTCCACATCCTTGAGGGATTTGTCCCAGATGATTTTGGACTTGGAGTTTCTTCATGTAGACACATACATGAGGGTATTCAGCCTTTCTAGTTATCTTCACCAGGGAGTTGGCGCCCCCAAAGTAGACCAATTTCTTTTGTGTCAGTCACAGCTCATTAATCCGAGCCCTGCACCTCAAGTGTTGTCCAATAGGAGGCAATTGCAGATAGACATGCCACAGATTGCGTCTTAAAGGGTTGCTTCTAGCTTGTGATATGTAAGCTTTATATGGTTGCTAGACAGAAAATCTGCAATAGGGGCACTCAATGCATTGGATGCTGGGGTCCTTGTGAGTCTTATGGGTTGCTATTTCTAGGCTAAAAATGCAGCAATTTGACATAATTTTACACACAACATTGGAATCCAAAAGGAAACATCTTGTGAACCCCCCCCCCCACACACACATTATTTCTATAATCAAGATAAAATAGTGATGTGCTGAAGAGGAAGTAGAAATCACATCAAATTGAAGCAATAACTCATCCTTAATTTCAACTGGCAAGTAAACATCAGTCACTCCTAGACTGGAAAACCCATCATTTTACTACAGCATCTGCATTATGCTTCATTTCACTTTGTTTTTTTTGCAGCTTTCACTTTTATTTTTCTGATTTTTCATTATTAACATACTTTTTGTATGCTATTATCTAGTGAACTTTGGCAGCAATTCCCTCAGATTTTCAGAGGAGATCATAATCAAAAAAATCCTTTTGGTTTACTCATTCCTCTTTATCTTGAAGATAAATCAACACATCACTACATACACCACCCCAAAAGGGGAGGCAATGATTGTATGAATGATTTTATGTTGCCTTGATAGAAACATTGCTCTTACCTAGGAATTACACATTATCAACTCCCTTCTTACAATAGTATAACTCAGTTTTAAACCTTTTGTTACATGCACAAAACTACAAGCAATGACCTTTGTCATGGGGCTTCAGAGGCAGAGGTTACAAAGTTGTATAGTCCATGTTTGAGGGTGGTTTCTTGGGTGTAGCAGTGGAGTTATTTTTGTGTTATACAGCATGGAAATCTGCACACATTGCCTCCCTTTTTGGGGTGGTGATAATCTATCTTGAATCCTCTCATATCTACACATCATTGTCTGGATAATCTAGACTGAAAATCTCAAAACTTATTAGCTGCCGGGCATCAACACCTTTGACTGGACTCAATGACTTCAATGATTTGGAGAACCTGAATAACTGCAGTCAACAAAAATTGAGTGGTGCCTTATCCTCTTTGGAATAAAGCACCACTGACATGGAGCCGTTCAAAGAAGAAGAAATAAGTTCTTGCATGGAACACTGCAAGAAAATATGACTCCAGTGCAATCAGTTGACACGCCACATACTGCACTAGATATTATTTTTTACCTCCATGTTACCTCAAAAGAAACTATCTTGTACAGTAGATGCACAGTGAATGTGAATTTAATTCCGGCTGAAGTAAATTCTGAGGAAAAATTGAGTAAGAGTACAAGCAAGAACAAAGGTAAGTATTGCATGTTAAATTCTGGCATATGGGGCCAGTTTTTTGTGAAGTTGATTTTGCATCAAAAGAGGCAACCAATTTATTCCATGGCCTTGAATTTACTGAAGCATCTGAATATTTATTCCACATGCTCATTGAACCTGTTGAAGCAGATTTGTTTCAATGGCCTCAATCTGCATATTTTGTCATCATCAACATTGTTTCCAGTTTTATATGTTTTCAATTATTTCACTATCAAATAAATTCTATGTTTGCTTCATGATCCAAGTTTTATTTCAAATCCCCAGGCATGCAGGTTGGTTTTGTTTTGTTATGCAGCTATTTAGTGGTGCTCCTCCTGTGTGCGGGGTAGCCCCTTTTCATGCCGGGGTGCCGCTTTTCGCACTCCGGGGCAACCCGGTTGAATGTCGGTGGTTGCGAAGAACTGTTGAGCAGAAGATCAGTCAAGACTCACGACGAACCAACAGGATGGAGGAAGATACTCAGGACGGGACATTGGTCTTACCGATATTCAAGAAGAAGAAAGCTTCATCAAACAGGAAAGAAAAACTCAACAGTCGAAACAAGACTAGTCTCGAGGCAGGAGATACTGCCAACGACGCAGCTGACCAACAGGCTCAGGAAGACGGCAACACGGTCATCTCTCGCATCTCAAAGAAATCCGTGCTCGCAAAAGCTACCCCAACGAAACCCATTAAATCTAGAATATCACTTGGATCAGTCACGGTCAGTCTCGGGTTTCCCTTTCTGCTTCTACCGCGATCATACTCAAACATCATCACCAGAATATTGATAGGAAAACCGAACTGCTCACCATCCATCAACTCGCAGGATGAATCTTTCGATCTCACCAACTCCCCCAAATCATCATCGCGCAGGAAACTGGCAAGGCCTGGCTCACAAGCCAGCCTGAACGATCTCAGCACCGAGTTTGTTCATTTGATTTTTTTTTCTTGCCACAAATACCCTCAGTTTCTGACCAAACTCAACTTGCATCAACATCAAAGCTCTATTAGCAGTTCCCCACTCTCCCGGACATTATCCGAGTCCTCGAGGCCTACTTATTCGAATGCACACTTGAATGAGCTCAAGTCGCTCACATTGTCGAGTGCACCAAGGTCAAATGAATATACCGGAGATGACGACTTGACCCGATCCAAATATCCCAGCCATGACACATTGGAAGATGAAGACATGAGTTTTGTTTCCAATAACGAATCCATTCATATCCCCACATCAAACTTCATCAACTCGGCAAAGGAGCGTCGATCGCAGGCTCGCAAGATTGGTATCTCAACGAACCAGATCTCTGAACCAAGTTCGGCGGAAGATTTCATCTCACTGTCTGCGAAATCAAGTTCGCTCTTACCCTCCACCGCTACGAAAAAGGGAGAATCACGACTAGTACGTGAGGAAGACCAGTTTGGAGAAGGAGATGATGAGCATGCGGAATACACCGGTGCCAAAGAAAGGGTCCCCTTGGGTGAGAAGGCTGGGCTGGCAGCCGAAGCAAGCAAGAAGGCCGGAATGGAAGCGATGATTATGGATGCTGAGGTAGATCTTGATGAAGGAAACGAAGAAGAGATGGAGTGGGAGGCTGCTCAGATTCGTCGTGGTGGTATCGGTGACTCGGCGGAAAAGATTACTAGCGAACGAAAAGCAGAAATCTACAAAGCCGCGCCTATCCCTGAGCATGCGTCTCTTGCCTCGCTCGCATCAGTCGAAAATGATTTGTCACGCTTACTTAACCTCCTCGAAGAGTCTGTTGCTGAACAAAACTCCGCTGCTCTCCAGTTCAGTGCCGAAGAAAAGAGCCTTACTACACAAGAGTCTGAACTGCGTCAAGAAGTCACTCGAGAAGTTCAACGGGCGGATTTTTTTGACGACCTGAATAACTTTGTCAAGGAGATTGATCTCTTCTTCACTAAAAAGTGGCCTCAGCTGGAGAAAGTCGAGCGGGATCTGATCAGTATTTTGACCGAGAGGGCAGAGCTAATATTCAAACGAAGGTATGAAGATTTGTCGGATGATTTGGTATTGTTTAAGGATGGGGAGATCGGCATCCTTCGCCCATCATCCTCAAAACCATCATCGTCAAGGCCTGACGAATCCGAACTTGGAAAGGGGGAGCAAGAAAGTGAGGTTGATGAGCTAGGTCGCAGTCGGCCTGAACTCGATCTCTCACCCCATGCCCCATCGCGTACATCCAGGCGGAACGACCGAGCCCACAGACGAAAACGAAAAATGGCGGCAGCATTGGCGGAAAACAAGACGGTCGGGGAAGATGATGAGGGCTTTTCGACCGATGACTCGCTCTCACCCGCCGATTCTTCAGATCTCCAATCTGCCTCGCGATGCCTTCATGATTCCGCTAAGGAAATCTTGATCGATATTGCGAATCCGGTCTTTCTGTCCCCAACCCATAAGGATTCAATTTCCGATAGATTCTTGAGTTGGAGATTCAAATACCCTGATGATTATGGGAATGCGTTTGGAAACTTGGCCCTGGTACAAGCCTGGGAGTTTTGGGTTCGCGTGGAGATGGTGACCGGGCTGAACATTTGGGGACTGCGCGAGTGGGTGAAGAGTGAAGACAAGAGAGGGATTGAGAACTGGGAATGGATGAGAGGACTGGAACAGTACGAACATGCGGTCCAATCGGGACCCCAGCACGACTCGGTCGACAATCAAGAATCGGTAGTCGCAGCGATGATCTCGACAGTCGTCATCCCATTGTTTTTGCCCCTTATCAGATGTTCCTACGACCCATTCTCCACCCGAGCGACGACGAAAAGCTTACAGCTCGCCGAGCAGGTGAGCTATGTCTTGGAAACTGAAGGCAACCCGACGTACGACAAGTTCATCAAGTGCTTCCTAGACCGGTTTCGGAGCTCGGTGGATGAGCTGAAACGTCTTGTTGGTAGCTCGCGCGAGTTGGGCGAGAAGCTGCGCAGTCAGGTTGGTGTTGAAGGCATCCAAGCTCGCAAACGATTCCTGAACAAGTCCCTCAAGCTCTTCAAGCAAGGCCTCCGATGGAAGAAGTTCTTTGGCAAAAACTATTGGCTCCATCTCGATCAGCTGGATGATTTGAGTGACCGTGGACAAACCGATAATGGCACTAGTCTTCCTTTGGACTTCAAGTACCTGTTAGTCCACAATCTTTTGGTCCAGATCATCTGCCCAATCCTGATCATCAGCTGGGAAACGGGCGGCCAACAAATTTCAGAAAAGGTCTGTCCTCTGCTTTCCAACATGATGTCTCAACCTACTCTAATTTTGGTTCTGGTTTGCAATATTAGATCCTTGCTAGTTGTCCCGAAAACTTCCTTCCAGATGATGTGCTTGTCATGCTCCAAACCGGCGATTTTTCAACCACATAGATAGCTATGGACCAGAGAAATGTGCACAACATGCATGCATCATCTTGGCTTTGGATCCCGCTCCTTGTCCTTTGAATTTCTCTTGCCTTGTCCAGATCACTGCGAAACCTATCAACCCACCTCTCAATTGACTGCATTTTCTTCACGTCACACATCTGAAAAGCTCTCGGACCTCTGTCCTTGTATGAGTTTTTTCGGGAACCCAGGATGTGGTGAATCTTTAAAAACAAGTTGATACGGTTTTTTTGGGGGGGTTGAACACGCTGTATTTTGAACATGCCAATCTGAAACCGTTTCAGATAGGTACTGATGGATATACAAGATCAGTTGGAAATAGGTTTATGGATAATGGAGGACTTCCCTTTGGCTCTGTAGCCCCGCCCTACAGAGCTACAGAGTCAGACATTCTGGGCCTGTAGAGCTTATTTAGCTGCGGGAACTGGATTTACAGGCTCTAAGATCTGGCTCTACTGGGACTATAAATCCAATGGAAAGTCCTCCAAGATCATTCTAGGTTAGGTAATTATAAAATATGTTCTAGTTCTGGAAAAATATGTATCCATATCTTTTTTCTGGCTGATGGAATGTTGGCTTTGGGGATCTGGTACAAGCAACTAGCTTCACATTAATTGTGCTAAACTGATGTAGTAAAAATAGAGGTGTAGTTGGGTTTGCTAAATTAATGCCCCTCTGTGGACATATCCACACCCAAAATGGACATGGATGGGTACCCATCTCCTCTGAGTGGGTGTTGATGGCTGTCAACACCCTCAACAGGTTGATCCTCCACAGAGGGGTGTGAGTCACTTAGCCAGGCAAATAAAAATTAAGCAAGTCAATAAAACACAAATAGTAACAAGAGGGCATATAAAGCAACTGAAATTTAGTCTCAAGATGAGTATTAAAAGAGAGAGAGAGAGAGTTTCATAAATAAAAATACAAATATGATGTGGAGATGCCTGTGATAGATCTGGATAAAAGGGATAAGCCTAAATTTAGACTTAATGGTAGAATGCATCAAGGGTGGGGTTTAGCCAGAGGTTATAGAGTCAGATTTATTTTTCAGCCTTAGTGAGATCAAACCTGTCCAAAAGGCTTCAATTGTAAATAATATATTCCTTTTGTTTTTCTCTGAATAGAGTTTTTTTAATTAGTTGGACTCAAACATGGCAGTTTCTCTGCACAAAAAGGATGCAGATCAAGCTCCCAAAATTCAAGCAATTCATTTCATCCCTATCACATCCAACCACTTGTATGAATTCTGGCAGCTCAAGGTGCATGGTTTCTTGTGCAGAGTGACTTGAATTTGGGCAAGTTGCTTGGGCTCAACTTTGAAACCCCCTATCATCACAAGCAATTCTCATCAGTTGCATTGCTCTATATCATATGAATCTCCTTCTTTTTTCTAATCATGTACAATAGATGAGGTGGTCTTTGTATTTTGTGCCTGATATATTTTTAAGGGTGAAAATGAGTGAATCTTCAAGTTAGTCAAAAGAGAAGTGAATATTTTTCAATTTCAAGTTCAATCCACTTTGAAAACCTGCCCCAGTGAACCTTTTCAACCTCAGCCCAGAAAAAAACCAGAACCACACAGATCACCCATGAATCCAGAGGTGCCTCACTGTGAAGTAATCTTCCCACTCATTATCTCAGACGCAGAGGGAATAACACCATACCTGATATTCCCCAAGTAACTACACTCCTCATCATTCCTTCAATAAATTCTCCTTAGTTTTATTCTGATGAATAAAAATATATATATATATTAATTTTCATTTCCCAAGTACAAGTGTTCATCAGAGCAACTCTACTTAATAATGTCTTTCTTTTATTTTTAAGTTTAGCCTAGTTTTGTCTTGCGCTGGAATGATTTGACATGTTTTGACCTATTCTTTTATATTTTTATATTTTTTTATTTCCTTATTCTAATTATTATATTTTATCTGTAAATAAAACATTAGAATAGGGGGTATCAAATATGACCAAATCTACCATTACGTAGTTGACAGGTTTTCAAAAACCCACCCTTTCTAAAATTTGACTTTTTCGTTACCAATAACCTCTTAGGAATTATTAATAGGGGGTGTCAGATATGACCAAATCCACCATTCAAACCAGTCAATTAGAATTTTCATTAAAATTCCACTTTTGGGGATTTTGATCTTCTTTACATGCATTTCCATGGTTTTTAAAATGGTGGATTTTT
>LAVV01014026.1:0-18347 GCA_001263375.1 Puccinia sorghi
CTGTGTTCCCTGTTCCTGAGATGAGGGAAGAAGGTTTGAGAATATGAGGTGGACCAAAAGAAGACTGGGGCTTTGAACATGTTGGCAATGAGATCCCCGGCTGTGGGCATTGTCATCCAGTTGGAAGTACCACAGGGTCCACTGGAGTCATCCTTGATCCTCTTGACTGAGGGAAGATCACTGATATAATTTTTGTCCTTCTACCATTTACCTATTTCCTGGGTGTCTTCATTTAGTTGGTTCTGCAGGGCAAGATGATAACGTTGTCCACTTCCCAGGAAATAAGAAACCACTTGGAAGCCGCTGTGTCTATCGGATTCAACATCAATAACTTTTGATATGTACTCAGGGCTGAAGGATTTCAGGGAGGTGGGAAATATTTTCTGGATCATGAGTTGGGGTTTTTCATTTGGTGTTCTGACAGCTCAAATGGGTCAAAATTTCTTCTTTGGAGCCTCTTCTTCTACTTTAGCTTTCTTATTCCTCTCCTGTTTTTCTTTCTTAGATTCTTCTAGTTTTGGCTTCTTCTTCTTCTGTTCTTCTTTCTTGTCTTCTTTTTTCCTTTTCTTGTCCAAGATTTCAAAAGCTGATGGATCCCTCATTGTAGTTTTGGGTTTGTTTGAGGGGACTTTGGGTCTTCCATGTCCTTTGATTTATCCTTTGGGAAGCTTGAGGTCAATGACAGTTCCAGATCCTTCAAGGAGGCTTGAGATGGCAAGTTGAATGGCTTGCTGGGATGGGTTGAGTCTGAGGAGCCTGTCCTTTATCTTCTCAACTTTCTCTTCAGGTTTGCTATTTGGATTGATTTTGAATTGGCGGAGATCCTGGTCCTGTAAAAGATGAATTTAATGGGAAATTAGTTGTGGTGATTGGTTTGGCAAAAAGAAAGGGGGGGAGGCTGCAATTTTGGAGTTCCAACACCCAAAAGCAATTTTCCGCCTCAAGATTGGTGCAGGAATTGGATATACAACTCCCATCAAATCAAATATCAATTCTTTTGGAACCAAAATTAGAGCTCTGAATCCCAGCCTCCACAACCTAAAAATAGAGAAAAACAATAAAAATAAAATACAACAAAGCATAAGACTCACCTTGATATTCCACTGTTCATGGAATTCTTTTGGCTTAACCTTCTCACTGCGCTGAATTAGTTCTAAAAGACAATGTTTATATTGAATCCCCATCCGTAAACGATGGTAACCATGACAAGTGTCTAATCTATGAAGTTGGGAGGCTTGGAAAAGTATTTTTTGGGCCCTTTCAAAGAGAAAAGTGAGTGATGAGGCCATGGCAATTGTGGAAGATCTTAGAAATATATTCGAGAGAATTAATTTTTTGCTGGTGGTAATGGGAAGAGATTTTGTGTGATTGGGCTTCAAGGGAATTGGTGATTATCTTGATGATTGCGGTGAAAGAGTGGTAAGGGCCAAGACAACTATAAGAATTGTGCTAAATTGATGAAAATAAAACCAAACTAAAAATGAAATAATGAGCATGATAATAATAGAGAAATGTCAAGAGAAAGAGAAGATCAAGATAAGAGGAGCATCTGCACCTGAGATAATAGATAGAAAGGAAGACAAGATCTAACTGAAGATAAGTGAGAAAGAAGTGATCTTAAAAATAGAAGGAGACATGACAATCAGGATGAAGTGAGGTTAATTTGACATCAAACCCAAGAGAAAAAAAAAAGAGAAAATAGTAACAAAAAATTGGGAAGGATGTTTGTTTCTGTGAAGGAGGATTAGGACTGTTTTTGTGTTTTTTTTATGATTGATGAACTCATCTTGAGGGGATGAAAGAAGATGATTAGTGATTAGCTGAAAGGATCTGAGTCTAGATGCCATACATTACAAGTCTAAGAGCTATTGCTGAGGATTGTATGATGAGACTTTTGAAGTATTTTTTTATTTAAAGTATTCTGTTTTTTCTTGAAGATTTTAACTAATGTAACCCTAAGCGGTTGCGCTTGTTTCCAAAAAAAAAACTGCAGCGGAAGCAGCAGCCTAAAGATGGAGGGGGTTACATTTTTTTTAAAAAAAAAAGCTTTGATGAATGAGTGAGCTGATTCCATTCAAGAAGTGGTGCAGTTCTCAAAGCGACAGGTTGATTTAGTATATTCATCATCATTATCTGGCTGATTCTCAAGGATTTCTAGACATTCTTCAATGGGTTTTTCATGTTGGACTGATTGAAATTGTTGATTTTCTGATTGATTGGTGTCTTGGTGGGGCTCAGGATGTTTCTCAGAAAGGTCTTTCTGGCTTGGGGATCTCTTGTTAGGGCTCTCAGGGTGGCTGGGTTCTTCACTACCAGTATTAATTTCAATTTCTATGTCAATTTCTTGATTTTTTTTTTTTCATTTTCTGATTTTTCTGGGACATTTTTGATAAATTCTTGATTGAGTTCAAGGATCATTGGTTCAATTGTGGCTTATTCTTGGGGGTCTTGTGGGTTTTGGGGGCTCTTTGGGGTGTATTTGGGAGCTTCTGGGGGGTTTGTGGTGGTTTGATTCATTGGGGAGGCAACTTGAGGGTTGTGGGACATTGAGGAGCTCATTCTGGCGGTTTTGGAAAGGTTGGGTTTGATGGATTGGTGATTTGGGAGGTTTAGGAGGGATTTTTTGGGTATGGCTGGGTGGTTAAGAGGGTCTGCACGGGTTTTTGGGGATCCTGATTGGTGTTTGTGGGTGGTGTAGGGGGGTGCTGATTGGTGGTTTGCTGGGTTTGATGGCTTTGTGTGGTGATGGGTCAGGCTGTAGTGGTTGAAGGTTGAAAAAAAAAAATGTGGGGGAGTTGACACAAGTATCCATTAGAACTTTCCTTTGACTCCCAAGGATCAAGTAGGAATTGGAGTTCTGACTCGCAAGGATCAAGTAGGAATTGGAGTTCCAACTCCCACACTTGTAATATTTTCTATATTATTTTTTTGCACAGCATCCAAACCTCAAATGGGAGCCGTATGCCGACAATATTGGAGGAACAACTCCCAAAATGAAGGTCTGGGAGTCGGACCTGCATTTCTTGGGAGCCATTTCCCCAAGCCCCCCTCCCCCCCCAAAAAGAAAAGCACTGGAAGCTGATGTAAATGGCCTTGTAGCAGAGTTTGAATGATTCATTGGATTGGTTTGGTTTGGGTCCACAATGGCAGGACATACCTTTGCTTTCACACACCCCTACAAAGCCAGAAGAGCCAGGGGAAAAATTGATGTATTCAAATGCTACAAATCTGGAGGCTTGCAGGGATATTGAAATTTTGGGTGGCATATCACCATACCAGGTGGCCTACAACCCTTGAGCTGCCCATGATATGGGCTTACAAGTGGCCCACCAAAGCAAACAGGTTTGGAGCTTTTAGGATATTTAGAATCCAAATCTATCTTGGAAAGCCTTTTTATGCTTCATTTTTTGGATTTTTGAGTTCATGCCCTACTTAATTAAGGCTTCAAAAAAAATCCCCAAATTGTTTGTGAGAAGTAAATCAGGCCATAGCCACACCATGAACCCATATTGGTATGAGATTTTGTGATGATGAAGGATGCATGGGCTGAGAGAGTAGAGGCAGGGTTATGTTATGGGGATTATTGGTTACCAAGTTGACAGCCTGTATTAACTGTTTCACAGGCTCTCACACTTAGCTTATCACTATTATTTTCTGATTTCCTTCCTCTTCTCCCCACTCATCTTTTGTGTCACCCCACCATTCCCCATTAGGTACAGCTCATTCTGCTTTCCCTTTGTTTTTAATTTTACTCAGACTTATTACACTCCTGGTGTTGATCCAGACATATTACCCTCTTTCTACTTACATTCTGGTATTTCACAGCTTTTACAACTTTTTTCCCCCCCAAAGAAAAAAAGGGGTGCAGCAAATAAGCCGCACGTAACTAAAAGATCATCAGAACCCGCAACGCTATACAGGGGGTTGCAGAATGCAAAATGCATCAAGTACCGCGTACACAGGTATCCCTAACAAAAGGAATGCGACCATCCCAGGATTCGAACCTAGAATCTCCTGCTTACACTCTTGGGGGTACCATTTTCCGGGCTAGCCATACTGGGTATTCCCCAGGAGAATCGTAGGCAGGCGCCTTGACCATTGGGCCAACTGGTGACCCAAGATTTATGAATGAGTACCATTGCAAAAAATTAACGAGCATTCCTCAGAATTAGTCCATAAAGTCAAAAACGTGCGGGAATGTAGGACAGTCAACAAACAGGAGGGCTACAAAGATAAACTCGATGAAGAAAAGACCATATTGGGTCTTAAAAGAAAAAAAAGGAAAAACCGAGGACGAGATGGGAAATGGAGCAGGACTATGAGGTATGAGGGGCAATAATAGTAATGAAGATGCTGGACAAGGAAAAGCAAGAAGGGAGAAAGGAAGGAAAGCAGGGGGATCAAGAAAGTTAATGCATAAGTTGAAAGAGGACGAATAAGCGAGTGGATAGGCAGAGAAGGATCAAGGTCCGAAGAAGCGGACTCGGACGAACAGACGGATCGAGACGCGGGTGGTCGATCTACAGCCTCATCACGATCCATCGGAGCGTTGCAAATCAGAGTAAGCAGACCGAAGAAAGACCCTCAAGACAAACCATCAAAGTCAGAAAAAAAAACTGACCAATAGGTTGACCTGAAAATTTGCAAGATATGATTGATCGACGAAGATGTTTTTTGTTTTGTTTTTTTTTTGGGGGGGGAGGGGATAAAAATTGGATATATGTACATGGTGTGGTCTTCAAGGTACAAGCCTAAACCCGAATGGATCGATCAAAATGATCGCCGGAAAAGAGTCGAGATAACCAAAATCTTGTCAGCCCATGCAGCTTTCTCTGAACGTCCAAAAAAAAAAAAACTAAGAAACACTCACAAATAAATCAGGAAATGACGATAGTAAGAAAGAAAAACTGGATAGGTAGGGCAGAGATGTGGGCAAGCCGATGAAGAGAGACGGCCTCATATCATAAACAGATCGCCGACGCAGTCGCCGCACCAGACCATATCGTCGCCCAGTTTGGAGCGGGGAATGATTTTGTGGCTCTTAGGATGATGCTGATGGTTACGAGGGGAACTCAACTCGGAACCGGAGGACTGGCTGGCGAGAGATGAGAGGTTCAAGAGTCCCAGCTCGTTTTCCATGCGGGTCTTGAGGATGTTCAGGCTCTCTTTTCGATTGTGTTTGGTCTGCTCCGACAAGTTACTCTGGTCGATCATCTTGGAGAAATTGGTGTTTGTCGCCGGTGGATGATCGCCAGATTGAGCGGAAGGTGACGAAGAAGAAGGGAGGGGCATGGCCGTCGCCGAAGCGGTAGAGGAAGATGAAGGGATTAGAGACGGGGCCAGATGGCTCGAGTTTTTCCGTTCCTTGAGGGCATCTTCAGCGCCTCTGAGTTCGTCTTGAAGATTCTCAACCCGCGTCAGCATCTCATGCGCGCGGGATTCTTCCTCGAAGATCCGACTCTCCAAGGCTCGGATCTGACTACGGGCAGTCGAGAGATCAATCTGGTGTTGTTGGATGATGGAATCGACGTAAGTTTGGTCGATCGCCGACTTTTGTCCCTCAAGAGTTTCCGCTAGCTGGACCTTCAAGCTCTCCGATTCGTGCCTGAGTTCCGAGATGGTTGAAGACTGTCTTTCCAGCAACTTCCGCAACTCGCATTCTGCTTCTTCAAGTCGCCGTACTTCTTCGGTCTTGGATTCGACAATCCGAGTCTGCTGGTCATCGGCCTGGGTTCTTATTTCTTCCTGAAGCGATTTTGCCCCCTCCAATTCCTTTGCGAGGTCTACTGCTCTCTGTTCCAAACTATCAAGACTCGCCTGATGCTCAACTTGGCAGGATTCAAACTTTGCTCGCAGGTCCTCGAGTTCCTTCATCGTGCTTGCCAGCTTCTCATCAGCGGCTTGTTGTGCCGCGAGAGCTTGCGAACTGACCTGCTGGTGTTGTTGCTTACGTTCAGCGAGCTGCGCGGAAAGATCCCTGACTTGCGCCGTCAGTTGTTCGACATGTTCTACAGATTTCTGAGTGCGCTCTTCGAACGTCTTCTCTAGTGTCTTCTTCTCTTGTTGATGCTTTGCAAGTGCCTGATTCAGCTCTGAAATCTTATTGATACTTTCGTCTTTCTCGGCTAGAGTTTCTTCGCTCTTCAGGGTCAGTTCGGTTTCAAAACGTCTCAAGACCTTTAATTCGTTATTCAGCCGTTGGATTTCGTCATCCTTGACGTGATCGTTTTTTTCAAAGGCTGACTTGGTCTGGTTAAGATCTTGTTTCACCCTATCAGCTTCATTTTTAACTTGATGGATCTTCTGTTTCAACTCTAGCACTTCCGACCTGGACTTTTCCAAAATCCGATTCTCGCCTTCTTTGCCCGCTTCCATCTCTTTGATCAGCACGTTCTTCTCCTGCTCGAGAGCATTGATTTCTTCCCGTAACTCAGAGTTTTGATGCTCGAATTGACTGATTCGCTCCTCTTGTGACTCGATCCGGTTTTTATGGGAGGAAAGTTCGGTCTGGAGTTCGGCCAATGTGGTAGTCATCTTCTCGCGGTAATTCTTAGATTCAACTTCTACGGCCTCTTTGGAACTGGCAAGCTCTTCATTCTCGGCCTTGGTCGCAGATAGTTGATTCTCCAAATCTCGACGTTCTTTGAGCCCCGTTACGAGGTCTGCCTCGGCAGTTTTTAGATTTACCGTCAGCTTGCTCAAGGATTTCTCTTGTTCAAGATTTTCAGTCTCGTAGTCCGAGATCGATTTTTGAAGTCTCTCCCGCTCTATTTCGAACTCAGTCTTCATCTCTTCTTGCGCGATTCTCGTCGATTCTAGTGAGGCTCGTAGCTGTTGAGCAGCGGATTCACTCAGGGAAAGCTCCGACTCCAACTTAGAAACCTGTTGGGCAAGGCCATCACGGGACTCTTCTGTGTTCCTTAATTTCGTCTGAGAATCGGCATTAAGCTCTTCCAACTCTTGCATCTTCGAAAGATGTTGCGATGCCTCTTGCTCGACCTCTGCTATCCGTTTGGCGTGTTGTTCAATCAGCGCATCATGACCAGCACGAGTCTCCTGAAGTTTTCCGGTCAAATTTTCGACGCTGAGCTTGGTCTCGCTAAGGAGGGTCTCAACTTCAATCACACGACCGCGCTCTTGATCCAAAGATTGTGAGAGTTGATTACATTCGGAAGTCTTGGAATCCAACCTATCTTTGGTTTCGGTTATGCGGGCATGACTCTCTTCGACTGTTTTCTTCAGCGAGCTTGATTCAGCTGTCACAGCCGAAAGCTGATTGGACATCTCTTCTTTCTGAAACTCCGCAGCTTTGAGCTGTGAAACCAAATGATTGTAGCGTTCTTCATGCGCCTGAATTTGCTGCGCTGCACCTTCTAGATTGCCTTCCATTGACTTGATTTGTTGCTGAATCTGATTCAGCTCAGTGCGGGAGTGTTGGAAACAGTTCTCGATCTCGTTCTTCTGGGTTTTCTCGAGAGACAATTCCGATGAGAGTGATTCAAGTTGTTTTTTGAGGTCTTGCTCCAGAATTGCTGAAGCTTCGAGAGATTTGTTTTTTTCGGCCAGTTGGGTGTCAATGTGAGATTGTTGATCGGCAAGCGAGTTCAGCTGCTCCTTCGACTGTTCAAGCAGGGCTTTTGTCTCTTGGAGCTGTAATAATAAACGCCCCGACTCGGATTGCTGATGCTCAAATTTTTCAGTTTGTGAGGTTAGCTGCTGCTTCAACGAAGAATGTTCTTCTTTGAGAGCGAGGACGGCTTGATCGGATTCTTTCCTGATTTTTTCGATTTGTTGTTCTAGAAGCATTTTGTCTGCCTCGAGCCGCTGCTTCTCTTCTTCGTGCGCTTGTCTTTCACTTGATAGCTCTTGCCGCATTGTCACCAGCTCATTTTCACGCTCACGGACAACCGTACGGATCTCCTCACAGCGCTCACTATATTGAACTTTTTGATTGGTGAGCTCGATTATTTTGGTTTTCAATTCCTCGAGGTTCTTCAGTAGATTATGGTTTTCTTCCTGAAGATCAGACTTGCGTTTATTAGATTGTTCAAGTTTTTGTTCGAGTTGAGTGACTGTCGAGGAAAGAGAATCATGGGAGGTTTTGAATTCGGTTAGTTGGGCTTCCAGGGAATCGGCGTGAGTTTTGAGGTTGTCGAACTTCTCTGATGAATGCTTGAGTTGATCCCGTGCTGTCGACACTTCAGCGGTCACTTGGTGATGGCTTGACTGAAGAGTATCAAATCTAGCGGTGATTTCGCGAGATTTCTCATCCGCGTCCTTCAGGCGCGCCTCAGAGATCGCGTAATCTTTTTGGAGTTGCTCGATAGCTTGCTCTTGCTCTTGCTGTTGGGCTTGTTGGGATCCTAGTTGGATTTTCATTTTTGAGAATTCACTTTCGACCGCATCGGAGTGATGTTGCTTCATTCTAAGTTTACTTTCAAGCTCTTGAATAATTTCGTCCCTGCCGCTGTTATTTGACTGACTCAATTGATCGATCTGAGTCTTGGCTTGTGCCAGTTCTATCCGAAGTCTATGAGTGGCTTCTGTGGATTCTTCCAACTCAGTTTGTGCTCGGGTTAAAGATGTACGATTCTGTTCAAGCTCTTGGGTTAGCTGTTGAGTTTTATCTGTCGATTGTTGTTCAGCGTTGAGGAGTGCATTACGCAGCTCGGAGATTTCTTTTCGATATTCTTCAGCTTGGTTTGCTAGATTGTTCTTCTCACTGACAAGTAAAGAAATTGTCTGCTGCTGAGACTCGGAAGGCTGAGAAGCCGGAGGAGATGATTTAGGCAAGATTTCAAGGTTTGGCTCCGAGGCAGAAGGCACATCCTGACCACCCAAGCTATAGGGAACATGCGCACGGGAAGCTTGAGTATCATGGATGGATGAAGCAAGACGAGTGGATCAGACTTGAGACTTACGAGTGTGAAACTGTTGGAATCGAATCAAGTTTTTTATCCTCATTGGGTTCGAAAGCATCAAGCTGATTGATGGCGGGTTCAACGGTTAGAGAGGTGACTTGGGAGGTGAGGTTGGGTTCGATGGTCGCAGTTAGGTTTGGTTCACCAGCTTTCTTTTTGGCTTGGAACTTCTTGAGCTAATCAAACAGAGCCATCTTTCAGTCTGCGTTTCTTTGTGGAGGAGCTTTCAATTTCAAGGAAATGCAGACTAACCCGATCCTTGGCTCGGGCTGCTTTCTCGGCACGATCATTCGCGATTCCATCGGCCATGTTAACTTGTATGAAGTATCGTCTTGACGAACTTGGCGATAAGTCGAGTGTGGTCCCGGTAGTCGTGAACAGGTTTCATGCCGGACGGGCAGTCACACAGCTGAGCCGCGCCGGATATCCGCACGATCTGACGGCCCGCTTTCTGGTCGCGGACCAGTCTCCCTAAGTCGGACTTTCTGTTCGTCCTAAGACGCCCATTCCCATCGACAAGCTGCAGCAGCCTTGATCCCATGGGGCGTATCTGCAACTCAGCCTTGGAGCACAGTTGCGCATGACTCAATCTTATATGATTCTTCCCATGGTCTGCACATAAT
The DNA here is from genome assembly GCA_001263375.1 of Puccinia sorghi. Taxonomy (NCBI): domain Eukaryota; kingdom Fungi; phylum Basidiomycota; class Pucciniomycetes; order Pucciniales; family Pucciniaceae; genus Puccinia; species Puccinia sorghi. The sequence goes on from LAVV01014026.1 coordinate 9,545, forward strand.
ATTATCCAAGGTAGCACTGAGGCAGTTCCCCAGCTTATGTGTTGCTTCCTTCAAGGAAATCAATTTTAAGGAGAAAGAGAATCTACGCAGAAAATAAAATTCTAACAGGAGTCAAGTACTCCATGGGCAAAAAGAACTCAAGGTGGTAGTGAGCAATCAACCAGGGTAACATAAACCCCAACCACGGCTTCATCAACCCACTAATTAGGCCCCAATTATAAATGAACTTTTGAATATTTTTTGAATATTTTTTGGTTTTATTTTGAATTTTGAATTTTTTATTTATTTCTTTTTTTCCAAAATGTTTCCAATTAAGCCCCTGATGGAGGGACTTTGAGCACATGAAGATTTAAGCTAAATATTGTTGCTTTCGGAAAGTGCCTGTGCTGTGCATCTGTAATGCTCCCTGCCCCAAAAGGCTTCCGCTGCCACTGACCCACAAGACAACCCCAAATAGGGTTCCAATCTGGCCTCCTGTTGAGTTTTTGGCGGGGTGATGGTGGATTTAAAAATAATATAAGAGCAGACAAAGTCTGAAAAGTACCGGCAAGCTCGATCAGTGGGGCTCAAGTGCCACTGCAGGGAGTTCTGGATGTTGGGGCTTAAGTGCCAACACCAGGATCAATNTCTGAAAAACAAAAGAAGTAATTTGTTGATGAGTTGTGATTTTGTTTTTCTTTGGATCTGATAATTAAAAAGAAAATTGGTTTTTTGTTAAATTTGATTTTTTTTTTTTTTTTTTGTAAATACTATCTGGAATAATGACAAGTGTTGTCATTAATTTGGGCAGGTTTATTTTATAGTCCTAAGCTACGCTAACAATCAGCGTAACTTACCATTGGTTACGCTGAATGTTAGTGTAACTGACATAAACAGTTACGCTAACTGTTAGTGAAACTTATTAAAGGTTACACTTGGATGTGTAGCGTAAATTCTGAAGCAGCTAACAGCGCTAAACAACAACTAACCAGGTTTTTGGGTAGCATTAGAGGAGAACTAACACTACGTTAACAGTTATGTTTTTTTTTGCAAAACAATTGTAGCGTTAGTGGTCCAGAATTTGCAACTAACAGTAACCTTTGAGTAGTGTAGCTTAAAAAATCTAACACTACTGTCAGTGTAACCAGCCCACTTTTCCTCTGCATCTTGCACAGGCAGCTTCAAAAACCCTGGCTGTTGGGAAAAAAGCTTGCCCTCTAACTACTACCGTTTTTGTTGATGTCATCAATGCTTGCTGGCTGCGTTGGGGAATCAAATATCAAATTTACTGACCAATGCCTTGCAGTTATTCAGGTTTTCAACCGGTTCCCAGGAGTTTTCTTGTGGGCCAAATCCTTTCCAGCTTACCAAGTACTGCCACCGTCTTCTGCGCATTTTGAAGTACAAAATCTCTTCAACTTCCCATTTGATGTTATCCTCAATGATGATGGGGTCTGGTGGGTGTGGTTGGTGGCCTTTGATAGAAGGAGTGACATGTGGAACACCAGATGGACGCCCCAAAAGAAGCAGGTAGGGAAAAAGCCTGAAAAGTCCCGGCAAGCTCAATCAGTGGGGCTCAAGTGCCACTGCAGGGAGTTCTGGATGTTGGGGCTTAAGTGCCAACACCAGGATCAATATGGTAAGGACTGATAATTTCTTTACTCTTGTTGGGCACAGTTTAAAAAGACTAAATACATGATGTCAATTTGTGGTTGTATATAGATCAGTTTAAGCTGGTAAGGCTAGGAGAAGGAGTGCCATAATTTAGAGGCAAGTAAAAGAAGACACAATCAGGGAGCAAACAATCATAATTTCAACACCTCCTGAATCCAAAATTGGGCCATCCAAAGTCGACCAACTGGGGATCTGATTGGATGTGCCAGGTCTGGATCTGATCTCTAACGCTGAGTGCTAAGTTAGGGTTCCAATACAGCCTCCTGGATCCTAAAATAGTTAGTCCAAAGCTTGAACCAGCGCGGGATCCAGTTGGGTTCCTGAAAATTGGAACCCTAACACTAACGACAGTCAATGCTATCCTGGTAGCTAGTTGAAGTCTTCAAGGGACATTGACTGGAACAGCTTGAAAACCCTGGCTTCAGGGACTCAGTTGTCTCTCTATTGCTCCCAGAAAACAACAATTGGCGGGTATGTACACCATCAATTTTGTTATTTGATTATCAGATGAATATAATGTGCCAAGGGTCATGCTACACAAAGGGGTTATGTTGAAGTGAGGGGGAAGCATTTTTGGGGTTTCTTGTTTCTGAAAGTGGGACAAGGGCACTTTGGCCAATAAATGTTTATACTTACACCTATATTTTGAAATTTGTTTGAATGGCTACTTAATTTCATATCTTTTTTAAAACAATAACTTGAAATTGTTTAAATTTTAACTCTTCCCTTTGTTCTTTCTTTTCTTACAGTGACTGAATCCACTCAATATAAAAGTAATTTGTCTCTGTAAGGTCTGATGCATCTAACTTAGAACCTTTCCTACAAGCTTATCTCTAGTAAATTGGTTGTTAGTCTTTTCATTGTTATCAGCTGATTATTAAGAATTAATGCCCCTTTATATTTGTGATATAGTGTGTCTTTCTCATTCAGCTAATTATCTAATCTGTACTGAATTCTTATATTTCTTGTCTAGTCTTCCTGGTTTGAATTCACCCTCTCTCAGTTGTTTTTATTCCATATTCATTATTTTTTCTAACCAAATTTCAACCACTTGTATCTAGTCTATCAAAAGATAGACTATTGCAAGCAATCAACCTCATCAGTTCTCCATCCTCTTTTTCCAACAAAACAGATATGTTGCAGTAAAATTGTCCCATCTGCCCCTTAGAAAATCTTCCCTGAGTCCAGTCTTTTACAATTTGAACAGAAATAATTTTCAAACACTTTTGAAAAAAGATTCAAAATCATTTTGTAAATAAGGGCTTATACACCAAGTTTTGATCTTTTCTTGAGGTCCTTTTGATTTCATTTTGAATTGTCTTTTTTTCTTATTTTGCAATATCATATTTTTCCAAAATCTTTCCAAATCAACTCCACAATGGGGATTTGAGCATTAGCTTAATTTAGTTAGATTTTGAGTGTCTGTGCTGTGCACAGACCTTCAATATTCTGTTGTCCCCCTGCTCCAAAGCTGACCTGGACTAATTGATGGCTCTTTGGATTGTTGGACAGATAGCCTGTTCCAAAGTGCCATCTTGTACAGAGGCGTTAGGTTGAGAGGGGGGGAAGCTCATTTATAGTCATTCTTCCTGGGTGGCTTCTTTCTTTGATTGGCCCATTCTCATCTATCATATCCAGGTTGAACCAGTTGGTATTTTGGCCAACCAGTGTTTATAATTACACACAACTCTTGATGGAGTTTTGAAATAGAATTTGACTTACCTCACTTGGTTACAAAAGGAATCAAGATTATTTTTCAAACAATTCTGAAGAGTTTTAAAAAAAAAAATCTTATAAGTGGGGCCTTAGCCAACAAAAACTCCTCAAGTTCCTCCTTTAGTACTGAATCTTGGCATGAAAGACAAGGGTATTATTCACCCCACTCATGATGCAACTCTTGGATGTCCACAACACTGATTGCTATTGAGGGGGTTTGTGTAGCTGATTAGCTACTAATGAGGCTAATTCCTCATCCTTTGACTTATAACCTTGTTGGTTCAGTCCAGAGGGAAGCTTCCCTGCTATTACACCGGTGACTCCCAATCTCTGGCTATCCCCTCCTTCTGCTTGAATTGTGCTGCATTCTAGTCATCTCCATGTTTATATACACTCTTCACCCCACTATATTTTTGCTTTCCTGTCCATCATAATTCAATTGTTACAAATTCAGGAAACGGTATCTGTATAGAGCTTTATGTATCCACTATCTGTTACTTTTTCTTTTTTCTTCCATTTAATAAACCATTTCTATTCCACCTTCAACCAGGAAAAGATCTCAATTTTGCTTGATCTTTCTTCCCCCAGTGACTTCCACACCTTCATCCCCTAACACAGAAAAGCTATTTCAGTGGCAAGTAACCAGCTCATACTTTTGAAAATTCACTCTAAGACCTTATTTTTTTTTACTTGATTTTATGTCAATCCTTTCTCCACCTTTCAAAGTCTTGCCTTTTTTTACTTAAAATTTACCTTTCTGAGAAACCCACAACTAAGCCCATTTTTTATGTAGGCTTCTGAATAATAAAATCACCTGTTCTGACTGCACAGCTCCTGGGAGTGACACTTGAGCCTACTCCTCAGTCTTATCTCTTGGGGACACTTCAGCCTCCCTATAAGTACAAGGTCTTTTTTCAGCTTGTCTGAACTTTGGCTGTGGCCAGCTGTTTCCTCCCTTTATTCTGTCAAAACTCTCAAATTTTCAACAAATACCAAATCGTTTCCTTCTTCTTCTATTCATCCCTGAATATCCTTTCCCTTCTACATCATTTATTTCACCTCAATCATCATAGTTTATCAGTAGCATGATAGTAATGAAATATCACAGCATTGTAGACTATGAGCCTTTGACTAGTAGTTATTTTCTATTCATTCTAGTCTCATAGAAATGTCTCATTGATTGGTTGTTTGTGGTTATTCATGATGTTCTCTTTTTACTCATTTTCAAAACCACAACTTGTTCAGCTTGTACTTAGTCTACTTAAGTAGCATAGATACAAGCAATTACCCCATTGGTTCTCTGATTCTTTTTCCGCTGAGCCTTTCCAAAAAAGGACCAAAGCCTTTTTTTGCCCCTGTCTCTTGCCCCTGTCTCTTTTCCCTGTCTCTTGCCCCCTTATTTGAGTCACTTAGTCCAAGCTTCAACAGATAACACTCCTATAAACCAAGTCAAGCTTTGAAGATGTCAAAACCTCTCCTCAATCTTTGAAAGTGATCTTGGTGGAAGGAAAATTCCTTCCACCATACTCGCCATTCTTGAACCTGATTGAGTATTCTTTCACTCAATCAGGTTGTACATTGTGGTGTTCCATTCACGTTACAATTCTAAAAGCACATGGCAGAGTTATTGTGAACAGATGAGTACATGCACATGAAATTCTTTACAAGAGGAGGGATTGTTATCATGGCCAAACTAGGATATGTACAATATGGACAAACAACAATTACGTGGCTAGGGAAGTATTTCTTGACTGGGAATGGAACACAGGTCATGTCAAGGCTGGGTGACTTTGTGTCTTGACCAGGGATTGAACAGAGGATGTACCAAGACTGGGAAACCTTATGGCTCAACCAGGGATGTAAAATAGGTTAGGTCCAGTTATTAGGGTAAGTATTTTGTAAGGGTGGAATAATGGTTTGTAAGGGCCAGGAATTTAGTATTGGGAAAAGTGGTGGAAAGAAATAATTATGTGAGGAGTAAAAAGAGAGGAAGGTGGGAAGTGGGAAGAGAGCCAGAGACTGAAAATTGNTAGTGCTGGAATCAAATCTGGTGTTCCCTTCACGTCACCTGACTTGTTTTGACATCAAATTTGGCATGGTGTTATAATCCCTGCAGGACTAAATCCCTAAACAAAAGACCAGAGTAAGGATAGATGGGTTATTGGAAAGTCCTTTGTTGTGACACATTGAAAGATGGTTGGATTTACTGGAAACAAATTAGTATGTTTCACTATCTCCAATGAGTACCCAGGCCTATTTTCAAAATACTTCTGGAAACTGTTAGCCAGCTATACTACCCATAGTGTTAGTATGTCATAGTGTGAGGTTATTAAGCTACTCTAAGAAAACCTACTATTAGCACCATTTTTTTACAACAAACACTAATTCCTCTTTCCTCTCTTCTTGCATCTCATTCCCCAAACCCTTGATTGTATATTAAGAGAGACCCTGAATCCCCTTTCTACTGAGCTAGCTTGAAATCCAACTCACTTAGGTTCTATAATTGTCTCTCCAAAGCTTGTTGTCTTTGTTCTGGCCCCTTATTGCCTTCAGTGAAGAGTCTGATTCAAGACTATTCCACAAAGAATATTTGTCAGCTATGCTAACCAGAGTGTAGCAGATGTAGCAGCTTGGCTAACCTGCAGCATGACAGATCACCAGACCCAAAGTGAAGGCAATGTGTACATGTTGCCTTTGTTTTTGGCCTGATGGATGTTTCAGCTACACTAGCATGTAGCATGGTGGCTGTATCAGCTACACTAACATATAGAAAAGTGGCTGTATGAACTATGGTAACATTTAGAAAATTTATTTTGGAAACTGAACTGGTCTTAAACATAAATTTGAAGGAAACTAAGCCAACCATGAAAGAAAAAGAAACAAGTCAGCCACATTAGAAAAAGGGTCTTTGACATGCGACCCACCCGAATTGACAGTGCAACCCATCCCGGCGTCCTCACAACCCCAGGGTGGGTTGCGCCTTCAAAAAACATCTGCGGGGTGGATCGCGGGTCAAATTATTCATAATTCAACCACACCCGCTGGACTATCTCTGCCACCCTAGGACATTTTCTAGGACTTCTACACACCATTCTGCACCAAATTTCGAGGCAAATACATTGGTGTAAATTAAACTCAAGATTTCTCAACCTTGTCCATCAAAGCAAACCCAATCATCACCTTCTTCCTCAACACTTCTACCCTCAAATCAGTCAAATATCATCAATCACCATCTGGGACTTTGTGGAAAGAAAAACTGTCTCAGCAGGTAACTGAGAGTCCTTCTCCAATGTGTCAAGTATCCTTTGGTTTCACTGCGGAAAACTTCTATATTGGTGAGTATCCTTCTTTAGCCCCAATAACAAATACTCCCTTGTTACCGCTCTTTGCACACTGCAACCCGGAAAGAGACCATGAATGTTATGCCTTTTGGTGTTTTTCAAGCTTGACTCCCTGATTTTTCCTCTTCTTTTTTTGTGGTCCAATAATCGAATAGATAGATACAAAAACTCCCGCAACTCCCAACCCACAACTCTGCCCCTCCCCCCCGTTCCTGGTCCCATTGGGTTCCCGCACCTCTGATTCCCCGCCAATTTCCATTCCCTGCAGCATCACCCCAATTCGCCTTATTGAGTCATGATGAACTGATGAAGGTAGAATGGAGTTTGAACCGAGAGTCTTTGATTTTGAGGATTCTTGACGAGTTTGAGGAATGTCAGGACTGATCAGAGCGTAGAGATGTAAGCAATAGAGGTTAAACCTAATTGATCATGGTTTTAACCTTATCACTAGCGGTTCGGTTTGAGAAGCGGAAAATGAGCCAGACAGAAAAGACTGGGAAAAGAACTGCCAAGCCAACCACGGGTTGAAGGTGCGTGGAGACATGAAAACTCAACAATTGGTTCTTATAGTAAACCAAATTTATAAAACTACATTTTGTCAAAAAAGAAATTGAATGAGGAGAACATAAGAACAGAATTTTAGGAGATTACCTGGTTTTAAACATAATGTGAAAATTATTGAGATTTCTTCTTTCCTCTTAATCCCTGAACCTTTTAATACTTTTCTCCATCAAGAACATATCATTCAATTATCATAGTAGGCATGATTCTTAGTAGAATGATCGTAATGATATATCACAGCATTGTAGCCTATGAGCCTTTGACTAGTAGTTATTTTCTATTCATTCTAGTCTCATAGAATTGTCTCATTGATTGGTTGCTTGTGTTTTATTCATGATTTTTTATTTTTATTCATTTTTCAACCACAAGTTGCCATGTATTTAGTCTAAATAACTAGCCTAAATACAAGCAATATCACCATTGGCTCTTTCACTCTTTTCTGCTGAGCCTTTTCAAAAAGGAACACAAGCCTTTTTGCCCTGATCTCTTTCCTCCTCATTTGGTTCATCCAGTATTTGCTTTGAAAAAAAATCACACTAAACCACTTGTGGAACTACTCTTATGGAGAATAGAGCTTGGTAGGTAAAAGTGCTTGAAGGGCTGCATATTGGGTAACACTGGTAGAGTAAGGTAATAATAAGAGTATAGACTCTTAGAGAAAAGTTTGTGTCTAACAAAGATGCTTAGATATGAAGAGGATGGTGTAAACACAGACTGGTTACTGGTGAGTACTTGAGGGCTAGTTTATTGGTTTTATGAGACTTATGATCAGTGCCAAGCAATAATACTTTGATTGATGATGAAATTATGATGAGGGAAAACAATGCTGCTCATATAGACAAATTTGGACAAATGGGAGGAGGTCTGAGCTGTGGGTGTGGCTGAGGGGAAGCCATGGAAACAGAAGAAGTGGATCAGAAATTATACATGGCATATTCTGTAAGGGAAGGAGATAAAAATAGCCTAGGTTACATGGCTTGTGGAAAATTCTAGGGAGAGGTGGCTTGCAGAACGATGGTAACAATATTTTGTATGGAGGAGGACTGTTTTGGGAAGCCTAGACCTGATGTGTTGGGCTTGTAGTTTCTGTGTTTTGTTTTGGGTGTTTTGAACCTGCCATGACTTGAGCCATTCCTGAGCTGGTTCCCGTATCCTTGTGGGCTGCGTGATTTCTCCATAATTCCTTCTTAACTGCAGTACTTCTCTATTCAAGGTTTGTCTTACCACAAAATGTGATTCTAAATTGGTTATGTCTGCATTGTGGTTGACTGGTCAGAACCTGTGCTTTGCATGTCCTAGGAGCCCCCTCTGCAGCACCATTGGCTGGTACACCTCCTACCAGAGGTGTGTGTAAGGATTGTGTATCCCTAACTAAATCTTTTCAAGAACTCTGCATAGCTCTTCACCAGTATTCTAGAAAGTGAACCTGCTACACCAGGGGACAATTTTTGGCACTTGCCAGGCAAGTGCCATTGCAGAGGGGTTCCCCTAGGTTCTGTTGGAAGTGTGTTGAATGTTGGTTGTATCAAGCC
>LAVV01014037.1:5987-16154 GCA_001263375.1 Puccinia sorghi
TCATCAACTACAACCTCTCAACCCTCAATCTCAAACCACCAATCTCATCCACTCTCTTCACCTTTCCTTCAATCCTATCTCACTCTTCCTTATTCTGACTGGTGAGATTCTGCCTGGCCTGTCCTGCTTTTACTCAATTCAATAACTCTCTATTTTCTCAGTCTTCAAGTCTCTTGTCTTTCCCATTTCTTCTCAATACTTCAACCTTTTTCATTCAGCCAAACCTCTCCGTGATAACTGTTGGCTCTTTCTATTCTTTTCTTTCTTTCTTATATTCTCATGATTCTGAGGTTTTTCTCTTCAGCTTGTTGGCTCTTGTTTGCGCAATAAGTATTTTTCAGCTTTAAAATCATTACTAGTCAGAGAGCAGGATCAAGGCTTTAAGCCTTCACCTTTTACATTGAAACAGAAAACAAGGGAAAGCTGGAAAAATAGGGGTCACACTAAACTGAGCCCCCTCTTTGGATGCATCCACACCTATTTTTGGCATGGATTGGCATCCACGCCCCTTTTTGCGTGGATTTTGGTTCACGCACCTACCTGAGGCTTCAATAAAAGTGGACACCCCTTTACACCCCAAAAGGGTGTGGACAAGCATTTACGCCCCCAAAAATGGAATTCACTCCTATAGAGGACCAAGAAATGGGAGTAGATGGCCACAGAGGAGCTTTGACACCTTTTGAGGCCTGCTGGAGTAGGAGAAGGGCCTGTCCAGTTTTGAAATAAAGTTTTCAATATTTCGAATTTTATTCGCCAGGATTCTCAATTCAATGATCAAATAAAAAAAGAATATCAAGATCATAAAATGGTGAACATATCTGATATGATTTATCATTATTTCAACACAAAACATAAGTCCTTGAGAATGGATCACATCATTTTCCTTATGATCCTTCACAGTCTTTTGGAATTCAAATATAATTCCAAGAAAAATTTGATGAGCAAAAGATATAATATAAGATTATTTTAGCAAGTGAAATGAAGATCTGACTTATTCATATGGGAAGGATGATAAAAGCTTGACTTGGGCGATAAATCAGGTTGGTTGTTGAGCTTGACATCAACATAATTTACAAGCAACTTCATCCCGAGTTCAACCTGACTTGTAATGTGCTCCAGACCAACATCCCAAAAGTTACCAACAGGTTATTCAAGAAGGTGATTTGAAGCACTTGCATGTGATTGCCATTGAAACAGCCCTTGTGAGTGTTAATTGAATGGTAAGTTGAGTGTTGGTTGTGTGTTAGTTGAGTTGTTAGTTTGTGTAAGCCTGTGTAGCACAGCATAGCATAGCTCAATGGGGAGCTAGGCTCCGCTACCTGTTAGCTGGGAAAAGGCTAGGCTACAGATTTTTCAAGATTCTGTTAGCAGAATAAAAGCTATGCTAACTGTTAGTGTTGCACAAAACAATTTCAACTAACACTACAGAAATATTTGAAATAAAATTTTCTGCTACGCTAACTGATAGTGTACTGGAATGACATTACAACTAACACCACACAAAGTTGGGAGAAAAAAAAATAAGTGCTACACTAACGATTATCAGCCTTTTAGTGTATTTTAGCATAGAGACCCACTGCTGATCCAACACATTCACCTATCTCCCCTGGTTTCTAGTCCCGCAACTGAAGTTATCTGATGATGAAACAGGAAGAATATTTCCCCGCCAGACCCGCAATATGTGGAAAGAAAACCTGTCTATGGGTAAACTGGGAGTTCTTTTCTGTGGATTCAGGAAATCTTTGGTTTCACTGCGGAAGACTGGAATCAGTGGTAAGCTGAAACTCCTTCACTCTGTCAATAAACACTGCCTTTCACTGCTCCTTGCTGTTGCAACCCAGAAAGATATTCTGAATATTCTGCTTTGAGTGATTTGTTGACTTGCTTGACTCTTCAAAACCCCACACTTCTCTTCTACATAGATAGATGATAGATACAACAACTCCTGCACACCCAACCACAACTCCTCCCCCACAATCCTCCCTGCTACCCGCATAAGTTTTTCTTCCCTGTGCAATTATGGTACTTGCCCCAAAAAACTCTTATTATCGTATCCAGATTGATTGCAAGAGTATGTGATGACAAAAAAAAAATGTGTTCTTGAGCACAAACGGGTTGACTGGATCCTCAAGGACGTCCGGGTGACGGCCGAGGATTCTCCTTTTGAGCTTCACCAAGACCAGCTGAAAAAGCCTCTTTTGACCTGAAACTTCGAGAAAACCATTCCTTAAAGAAAAAACAAATCCTACGGACTTGAAGAAAAAAAAAAGTAAGCAGGCATGAATATATACCATTAACAAGTGTGCTGGGCAACATTGGTCTTAGCCAAGTTGATAAGCAGTCGCTTACCATCTCAGGGCTGCTGATACCGCAGATTGAGCTCTACCGAAGACTTTTTGCCAGTTGGATAGTTGGTGTCACGTTTGCAAATCAAAAAATCCGTTGTATCCAGTCACGTTATTTCAAACGTGAGTTTTTTTGTTTTCGTAACTGCCTCGCCGCGACGTCTTCCCAATTGGATGGGAAAATATTTACACTACATGGAAAAAACGTAATTATGATGTTTTTGCCGCCCATGGCGCAAGTTGAGGGATTCGGATGGGTGAATGACAGACAATGACAAAGAAAGAAACCACCGGGTCAGGCGGACAAAGCATAACAATAGGAGGTGAGCCCCTGAGGTCAACGAGGGTGAGATGCGAACCACCCGAGTCAAGTTCTAGCCCCCAGAAATTGAAGGTCGAGGAATCCGGAGATGAGAATGTTATCGAAAGCCGCGTGGTTTTTAGTTCCGATAGTTACCATTCTTGTGGGACATGGATGGTGAGGGAGGAGCAGTCCAGACTTTTGGGGTTAGGGGCAAGATAAGCACCGGAGCGGCGTGTGGGCAGACGGACCGGATACAACGGACATGCTTAAATAGTATCCCCACAAGAGTCGTCCCTGTAATTGTAAACCGGTGTGAAACGATTTTCATATGCTCTTCGGGATATCCACCTATATCCGACTGAAAGCGATCACACATGGGCTCTATCTCGACGATGACCGATGAACTCGAGGGCCATGATCAGGAGCAGATCGCACTGATGGAGGAACGATTGATCCTGCTCGACCAGGACGATAATGCCATTGGAGAAGAAAGCAAAAAAACTTGCACGTCCATTCACCTCGTCTTCCATTCAAAAAAAAAAGGCTGATTCTGGGAGGATGCTCTATGTGCAGGCCACCTCATGTGCAACATCCTCCCCCCACGCTCACTTCTCCATCGCGCGTTCTCTTGCTTCCTGTTTCGCCCCTCAGATGGTAAACTCTTACTGCAAAAGAGGGCCGCCGAAAAAATCACCTTCCCGAGTCTATGGACCAATACCTGCTGCAGTCATCCACTGGCAAAGGAAGATGAAATGGATTTGAAGGACAATATCGGTCAGCAAACCTCCCATTTTTTCTTGTACAGCTCCTCCCCCATCATTTCCCAACATTGACAATTGTCTTCTTCGTTTCTCTCCTCTAGGTGTTCGACGGGCAGCGCAAAGAAAATTGTACCATGAACTTGGGATCCCAGCAGCGCAGATACCTATCTCAGATTTTGTGTATCTCACTCGCATTCATTATCTGGCTCCTAGCGATGGACTATGGGGAGAGCACGAAAGTAGGTGGTGCCCATCATTCCGTAACCCCCTCAGCCTATAAACACACCGACTTTTTTTGATCAGCCAGTAGGCATGTGCTAATATCATCGAATCTTGCTTTCTCGACCACTCTGGGTCACTCAAAACTTGGAAAGTTGATTATATCCTCTTTTTAACCGCTGAGGTTGACTTGAATGTCAATCCAAACGAGTGCTCAGACGTCACCTGGGTATCCCCAACTGAACTGAAATCAATGATAGCCGATCCAAGTTGAGTTCTTGCCACAGCGCCTTTTTCTGATGTAAAAAAAAATACTGACTTCGAGGGATGAAAAATTAACGATTGTGACATTCTTTTTTTTGTTTAATCATACTTCCCGAAAAAAAAACGAATATAAAGGCAATAATTTTACCCCATGGTTCAAACTAATTGTCGATCGTTTTTTGTTTCCGTGGTGGAACGATCTCTTGAATCGATCCAAGAATCAGCATGTCGATGCGCACTTGATTGCGGACGCTCAAGACAACACGATCCACCGGATGGGCTCCTAAATCTCCACCCATCTGTCTGCCTGAATCCGCCATCGCTTATACACATACGAATATTTAACATGATTGACTCGAATTTTGTTTCTGATTTTCCAGCCCCCCAACCGCATCTTTTCCGTAGTCTCTACTTCCATGTTTGGTCTTCACTCGAAGCTCTTCTGTCCTTCATGTTGATTTTCTTTTGCAACACTTAATCTATAGCATCCGTGAGTTTCCGATACCTCTCATGTTGGGCTTTTACAAGAATCTGCCGAGGATGCGGGCCAGCGTAGAGGACCTTGGAAACATGTCTGATCCTGCAGCTCGATGAACCGCCTTCTGCATGGCTAGAGTAAAGCAGAGGAAGAAGGTCGCTATGGACTTGATGTTTTCAAGGATAGGAAGAACAGTCCATACCAAACCTTCCTCTTGGCCATGACCGTTTAGCTACGGCCGCAGGCACAAAACACCGCAGATGATCAGAGGCTAACAAGGCAAAATGGCGCAGCTTACTACAAGGCTCATAATTATCAAAAACACAATCATAATTAAGCCAACTCAAACAAACTAATCAAGTGAAATATAAAATAAATACGCTGCCTAGAAATTCACAGAATGACAAATGTTTGGCACATTGAGGGCAAATAAATAAAAATGGGAGTGGATGGTTCACAAAAAGTATCTTACACTGACTACCTTTTGTAAGTTTCTGTCAGATTCATGGCCATACCACTGCCAGAAAACCTAACTTGCTTGGGCTCATCCTACACATAGGTAATCTGGTATGCACTGAATTCCTATTTAATATTGGTTGACCCAGACTGTATAGAGCTCTATGGTACCACCTACTTGCCTATCTTTGATTTGTATTACATCCATTGATTTTAACCAAAATGAACTTGGTTGGTTTGATGCTGTCCAGATCAACTGGGATCATCACAACAAAGTGAGGTTTCCCGGTGGTGGCAATCTCTCCCTTGAAATCAACATGATAATCAGTTCTGGGAAAAGGGGATGATTTTCTGTGTAAGAATACAAAGACCTAAAGATGGGCATAAATTGTTTGGAATCAACAAATAGGAATTTAATTAAGTTTGGAATCTAGAATTCTAAGGCCTAAATTCCAAATTTGGCTGACAGGCTATCCTCCAGCTTTGTACATCCTTATTGGCTCCACTTTTTGTTGCATACATACACCAAAGTCCAGATCAATTGAATGACACCAACACTAGACTCCTGCAATTTTATCTCCCAACAAGCAATAGTTTAGCGGGCCTTGTTTGGGACTGCTGGCAATATTGCATCAGCGTGTTTTTGAAGCCGCTGCACTACAGCAAGTTTAGTGGTGTTTTTCTGCTAAAGGTTTCTGTCCCCAGTGTAGCAAGTATGTGCTATGCTAACACTAACATTAGCATAGCTGGCCCAGCATTTGTGCCACTGTTTGGCAGGTGTGTTGATTGAAATTTCAGGGAGAAAACCTCTGATGTGTTTGGTAAATTGAGAAGCCCAACCAGTTTCTTGGGTTATGGTTGAGCAGGCAAATGGAGAACACTACCAGAAATGACAAGCAGATGTTGAGTCAGTGGACCCAAAAGCAAAGCACATTCAAATAGAATTTGGGAACCCTGTGATGGACACTCATATACCCACCTGAAAATATTGCCATAGGTTCATGAGGGTTTCAATTCATTGGTCATCCAAACCAAGCAGTGTTGAGGACATGATTGAAATATGTATGAAAAAAATTAAGTAAATGAATAATTGAGAACAAGTGACTCATCATGGCAGCCCAGTGTCAGATTTGAGGATTCAAATGATAATGAATTTATAATAATTTGGGATGAAAGAAGCTATATAAATAAGGTGATTTTGATTTGTGATCATTTTAGCACTTTGATTCAGATGCATCCTCCCCCTTGAACTTGATTCTGCTGAGTGGATTGTGCCCAGATGAGGCCATCTTGATTTTGGCATAATTCCCATCTTGGCTAATTTTGGGATCTATTTTATTTGGCAAAAGCTCATCAATATGATATTCCATCACATAAGTAGGTGATTGGTTGAGGATTCTAATATCATTGTTGGTTCCGGGAGTGCCATTTATATGGTTTTGTATTTTAAATGGCCTCTGGAGCAATTTTTGGATCTGGAAGAGACTTAAAATTGATGGGAAGGGGCATCATTCACCAAATAATTTTGGTTGGCCCAAACCTTTTACACAACCAGAAAAGTTGGGGTGGTGCCAGTCACAGAGGTAATATGACCATACCTTATGTTCCCCAAGTAAATGTATTCCTTAAAATACCTTGAATAAATATCTTTATTCTGCCAGATGAAAAGGAGCTAAATGCTGAAATGTCTTTTCAAAAGTACTAGCATCCATCAGAATCACTCTACCTTGGTGCAGTTTGTTGAATATAGTTGAATTCAGCATCATGTTGAATATTCAATTTCAGTTTCCAGCTGTGTAAACCCTTCTGTACTTCAAATTGAGGTTTCTTACATCCCTTCATAGCATTCTGCAGCAATCAATCCTTGAACCACTCTAGTCAACCTCAGTCCTCAAGAATCAAGACCAACACTTCAGATCTCAATAAACCCAAAATTTTCATTGGATCTTCTGTCTACAGTCTCTGATAAAGGCTTCTCAATCACATGTCATAATAATGTGCTGGTTTTTTAAAAATTCCATCTTAATTCATGGTTTTTTTTTCTGTTGGTTGATTTTGAGTTTTTCTCATCTTTTTACTTCACTTCTGTTTTCTCTCTAGTGTTGAGTTTTTGGATTTCTGAGCCCGAATTTGTGGAGAAGGGTCAGAGACACTCAAAGAGGATCACTGGATTGACTCAAGATGGTGTGGAAAAAGATGGTAAAGAACCCATATCAAGATTGCTTGTATCTAGCCCAAATATATAGTCTACATACAAGCAGGTCAAAATTTGGTTTGAGAAAGAAATGAATATAAACAACTGAGAGATGAATTGATTTCAGACCAGACAGACTAGACAAACAAGAGGAATAATAATGCTAGGACTAGATAATCTGATGAAGAAAAAAAAGACATCACAGACAGGAAAAGGTGTCAATTCTTCTTGATCAGTTGAGAAAGCTCAAGAAACAAGAATTAATTTACTGAGACAAGAGGGTGAAAATAGCACACATCAGGCTTCTTTTATATTAATATAATGCAAATTATTTGATGAAAGAAATAAAAGTTAAAGAATCTTGTGAGGGAAGGAGTTGAAATTTCAACATATAGTCTACTGCTCTTAAAAGCTTTTATCTTCTGAATCTCCTTGAGAATAGTCCTTATTTTGATTATTCCTCTCAGATAGTGGTATGGTATTTTCTCATCTTTTTCTCATCAAGTGTTCATACTCTTGTTTTCAGTCTGACTTTTGTTTCAAGAAATATACTTTACAGTTTAGTTTTGCCTGAATTTTTCGGGCCCTGAAAGGTTTTGTCCTCTTTAATTATATTTTGTTCATTTATTTTATTCCTTCAATCTAATAGCTATATTCTATCTGTAAATATGGTATTAGAATACGGTAACCCATAGTATTTGTCCCTGAAGTATACATTTCACTATTCCCAAAGCTTTATGACATGCTAATCAACCTTGCAGTAACTCTTCTTATTGTTAATGCATCACAGGACTGTTGAGAACATAAGAATCATGGAGTTTAACCTTAAAGAATGTTTGAAATGCTACCATCATTTAATCAATAATTCATTTCCAATTAGTTTCACAGCATTCATGAATCCACTAGAACATAACCTCATTAATTAATCAGATCATTGCACAGCATAGTGTAAACCAATTATCCCCTCAGTCTTGTACAGTTTCCTTGTCACTGAAAATTATTTTTCATCACCACCCAAACCACCAATTTTCTTCCTGGATATTAATCTTTGAGTGACTTCCAAAAAAGTTTGAGCTCTGTTACATTACTTCTCCAATTTTTATCAGCAGTCCAGATACTTGCAGGACTCTTCAAACCACAATAAGTGTTCTCACACTACAAGAAAAGCTTGCTCAACTGCCTGCAGTTGACATGCAGCATGCTCCATCCAAGCTTCCATCCAAGCTCCACATGTTTGCATATGTAGATGCATCAAAGCTTGGTTTAATCACTTTTGGAGAATGGTTGTAGTAACAACAGAAGCTTACTGGCATGTCAACTGCAGGCAGTTGAGCAAGTGTTTTTTGCAGTGTCACTTAGTCCCCCAAAAAATTGATGGATGTTGTCAAAGGGCCAAGACAGAGGGAAAAGTGATATGAATAGATCCAAACATGCTACGAAATCCAGAATCATAGTGTTAATAAGAATTGAAAGCAGCAGAGTACAGAAAATGGTGATCTGAATAAACAGCGAAATCGCAGGTTGGAAAAAAAAGGGGGGAGGGGCACAGTTGTAATATGAAAGGCAAGAATAGGGGTCCTGGTCAGCGCATATTCTGCTTCGGCTAGACTTGCGTCATATAAGAATTGCTCCGTTCATTGTTGTAGAATGCTCCTGACAAATTTTTCGTAATCGATATTTCCATCGCTATACATTGAAATGAGGAGGTAGGGTTAGTAAGATAATGCAAGCATCAGCCTTGATGATCTGGCGGCTTTGACATGTTGCTTATTGTGTTCGACAAATAAATACAAAAAAACACAAACCTTCCGATCTGAACACCTTTCATCAGCTCGTCAACTTCTTCATCACTTAGTTTTTCGCCCAAGCTCGTCAAGACATATCGGAGTTCACCCGCTCCAATGTAGCCATTGCCTTCTTTGTCGAATACACGGAAGCCTCGGATGAAGTCTTCAGCCGTACCGGCGGGGGAAAAGCCTCCAGGACGATTGAGGATAGCCGAGAAAGTGGCAAAGTCGACTGTAGAAATTGATGATTCGGAATTATCAGGGGGCAAAAGAAAAGAAACGGATAGTGCCAAATGAGTGAAAGGGGAAGGTTGACTTGGGTGAAAAGTCGAGGCGAGACTGACTATCACGAGGCGCGCTCGCGGCTAGTTCAGCTACTTCAGCTTGAGTGGGGTTTTGGCCCAGGGCTCTTAGGAGATCTCCCAAGCTTTCTCGGCTGATAGTACCTGTTCCCTTCTTATCGAATAGGGCAAAAGCTTCCTTGGTTTCTGTGATCGAGATCGTTGGGGATTATTGAGCCGACGTGAAAAAGACAAGGGAAATTCAGCGCAAGTTGATCTCAACGAGATCGGAGCAACAGAGAGGCACAAACCAGCTTCGGAGGCAGGCTGTAGATGTAGCCACAGGAGGAGTGCCAGGTTCGATCAAGTAAAGGAGCATCCGAAGCCATTGAGGAGAAGAATCGAGTCAGGTGCATGAGCAGGTATACAGAGTGGAAACGAGCTGACCATGTTTGATATCGGATGGCGGAGAGGTCGGTGCGTGGATGCGAGGTTGACCGTTTGTGTTTGGTTTCAGCACGCGAAGGAGAACTCAGCGAGGCCGTCACTGGACCGTACTCTGCCGCGTCATTCCAGCGACGTCGCTTCTCCATCGCTCATACTCCTTCAAACATCACACTAAGCCTTCACACAAGAAAGGCTGCCCTGTACATTGGTGGGTAGGCATCGACACCATCACTCATGATCGGTATAGAAGTTTGAGCAATGCCAAGCGTCACTTGGCAAATTCCTTCGACTCGGTGACACCCTCAGGTTGGCACCATTAAGGCTGCATTTTAAAAGCCGCTTTACCATCGAATGGGAGAATTCTGTTCACACCTGCTCCCTGTAGCAGAGCATGTAGAAGACTGGCTTTCAGAGACTACCAACATAATTGTATCAGATTATCACATCTGACATTAAATCTGATGAAAAAATCCGATATTACATCAGACAAAACTGGAATTGTATCTACCCAAATTCATATTGCATCTACCAAATAAAAGCTTTTCAGACGAACTAAATTTTAATACTCAGCAACAGAAAGACAAGGGAAATGACAGTAGAGACAATACCTAAAGGACCACAATGGACTACT
>LAVV01014048.1:3536-13699 GCA_001263375.1 Puccinia sorghi
GACGTCGGCTACGTCGTGGGAGTCGTTCAACCAATTCTTGGGAGTCGTTTTCCCAAGGCCCTGGATTTAATGTGGCTTATTATGAAAATCCAGGAAAAACAAAGCCTGCGCAACCGCAAGCTTTGCTGTCTTAGCTGTACACTTACTGACTTGCAATTAATCAATGAGGAATTTCCGCACATCCAGAAAGTGCACTGTACTTTGCATGTTTTCAATCTGATTGCAAAACGACTGGTCGGCCATCCAATGATGGACTGTAAAGGGAAGCGAAACCCTAGTGAACTATTTTATGAATGCTTCTGGCAGGAACATCTATCATTGTGGCAGAAGGCAAACAGCATCCAGCATGGTCTCCATACTCTTTGTGAGACGCGCTGGTACTCGATGGCAAGGGTCTGCCTAGGTGTTCAGTCACGAAGACGGCTTTCGAAAATGCCTGGAGATGTACAGGGACCCCCTAGTTGATACCCCGTCAATGACTGGAAAGTGTCATCAAGGTCATCGAGGATCGAGACCACTTCACTGCGAATCAAATCCTCATCAGTCTATTGAAGCCAGTAGTTGATACAATTGCCAAGCTGGAACAGTCCGAGACAACACTTGCCGATATTTGGAAGGAGTTGCTCAACACATACAACAACATATGTGACATCAATGTTTATTCGAGATTCAAACCTTTCAAGCAGCACTGCCTTGATGCCCTTCACGCTCAAACGAAGGTCTTCCACGAAGAAATTTACATGATTGGCTTTTTCCTTCACCCAGCCTATCGTCGGATTGCAGTGTCAAAAAAACACTCGCTTGCAGATATCGGTCGAATCTTCATCTTGCCAAAGATTGGAAGATGAAAAGGTCGGAGGCTGCTCTTCTGCAAGAGTCAATCAATCGCTACTATAACTCTGTATTCCCTTTCGATTCCAAAACAGTCGACAAACCCTTAAATTATTGGCTCATGGTTCCAATCACACCCGAGTCTGAACCGCTGAAGAAACTAGCCATTGGTCCCCATGCTGCTGGTGTGGAGGGACTATTCTCAATGATGAACGCTATGAAATCTAAAGCCAGAAATCGATTATCCCCAACTACCTTGAAGATGATGGCTCAAATCAAGCTACATCTTCTTCAAGGTGATCCTCTGTTGGCGCCTCGCAAGTCTCAAAAGATCAATCAAATCACCCACACGAGACAACTCCGAGTATGAGAGCATGAAGGTCTATGATACTTTCCTCACTCCCACGGAGCTCGAAGCTTTCGAAGATGGAGTTTTTACTCAAGAGCAACGGACGGATCTAGCTTCAAGGGAGGACGCATCCATGGATACACTTTTTGATTTTGAATTGTGGAAGACATCCCGCCAAGAGCCCGCCGAGGAGATCATTGAAATTGAAGACATTAACGTCCCCGCTGAGGACTCAAACCGGGACCCACCGAGCTTTGGGTATCTATACCCTCTTACATCCAACCAATCTCCTTTCCTTCCTTTCTTCAGTTGTACATAGACATAATCGCAGATGTCTTGTTCCATCACAAGCAACTACATTATTCCAATAATTTTTTAGGCGCCTTGGCGCGCCGCCACTGCGCCGGCCAAAGGCGCGCCCCTCTGTCTGCCCAAAGAGGCGCCAGTCTGCACGCACTTTTTCAGAAGTGGCGCCGACAACCCTACCGGTGGGTCGCGCATCTAAAGAGGGTGGGTTGCGTGTCGAACCCCCAAAATAAAAAGTCAAAAATTTCACAACAAGGGGGTTAAAAATGGTGTTCAATAACACTCATCAATCAGACATGCCGGACCTAACTGAGTTTCCTAAATGAAAAGGAACATCATGGTTTACGTTGCTGCTCCCGGTAAGGGATACGTTGCGTCCATGTTGTCTTTCTTAAGGAAAAAAACAGTCAACAGGAAATCCAGAGTCACTCGAAACATGTTATTTGATATAAATTTTACAAATAGTGACTGCAAGCCCATTGAAGAGGTACATAAGCTGTCTTGTCTGTGTATACCTCCACTTTGTTGTACATCGTGTGCTTTGCCTCAGTATGATTTCAGATCACTCTTCTTGACTGAATGACGTGTAAGAAAGCACCAAAGAGACAGCCAAAGAATGCACACTTTTTGAATATATTGACATGATTTTTTTATTTTATTTCATAGCTTCAGTCGTCAATAACAGCAACCATTTTCTTATTTCGACTACATCCACAAAACAACCCACCCATCATCTCTTTTCACGTCTATCTTCATCGTGATAAATAAATAAATAAATATAACAACAACGAGTCACAGTTTACATCTAGGTGATCATAATAGCGAGGAAGATAATTTGGAAACTTTGTGTATCCATTATTTTTTTTGTTGTTTTTTAATTCCTGCGTGTATAACAGGTCCACATCCAGATACTTATGCTTGCCCAATTTATTTCAAAGCTATCAACGTCGAGACAGAGGGGTAACCCGCAACGAAAAAAAAAAAAGCAAGGAAAAAAAGGCGATCGTTAGTTGATCATTGACGTCTGAATACTTCCACACAAAACAGAACGGAAAGTGATACCCCCAAGTCTGAGTGCAAGGATTAGCGTACCTCATCAGGGGACAATTCAGCGCCCATGACCTCCGTGACAGTTCTGGAGCCAGCACCACCATCGACGCCACTGTAGCTGTGCTCCGACTCTCCGGGGGTTGGCGGGACACTCTCAGCAAAATAGTGGTCGGCCGAGGAACGGGGGGTTCGGGGAGTCCGTGGTAAGCGGGCACTGCTGCCCGTCTGGAAGATCATCCAGGCCACCAATCCGGTCCATCCTGTCTGGTGAGAGGCTCCCAGTCCTTTCCCATTATCGGCGTGGAAGAACTGAAGGACCAAAAAATGAATTCAGTATTCAATCTATGTATTGTTCCTATCCGATCTACTCACCTCATGGAAAAACACATGATTACGGAAAAACGGATCCTTGTCAAGTCTATCCAAGCCTCCATTACATGCTCTCCTTCCTTCAGCATCACGCGCAAAGATATGAATAATTCTATGCTGGATCTCATCGGCTACAGCCGCCAAGTTAAGCATATCACCACTACCCTTGGGACATTCTACCTTGAGATTGGTGCCATGGTACTGCGCATTTGTTTTTATTTTTTATTTTTTGAAAAAAAGCCAGTCAGCCTTAGCATGGCAGATAGAAACGCCAAAAGACAAAATTGAAAGGAACCTCATGTACCTGATAAAACCTTTGGAGACTTTCAATGAGGAGGAATGTAGTAGCCAACCAAATCGGTCCTCTCCAATTAGAGTTTCCTCCAAACATCCCGCTCTTCGAGTCAGCGGGCCAGTATTCTACACTAAACTCTTCTCCGTTCACTTGCATCTTGTAAGGATTTTCTTTATGAAACAAGGATAGGCTACAATTCATAATAATGACCAAGATAATTTATTAGTAATCCTCATGACTTTTTTCACACAAGTGCCACACCAGACTCACGATCGGATACCATAAGCACTTAAAAACTCGGACTCGTCCAACATTCGCTCCAAAATTCGTTTCAGCCGGTCCTCATTGGCCAGAGCCAACAATTTACGCTCATGCTTACCAACCCCACGCATGTTAGCAATGATCCCCTTGGTAGCTAGTTCAGGTCTGTTCTCAATAAACCAATCCATTCTCTTCTTGAATCCAGGGAAGCGCTTCAAAACCCCGGGTTCTAGAGTCAAAGTGGCGTAGAGGGGAATCAAGCCAACTAAAGATCGAACTGGAAGTTGTGTCGAGTTGCCACTACCCCAGCTGATTGCATCATAGTAAAAGCCATCTTCATCATTCCATAGGCTGGATTGTTCATCGTTCGGGTCCCCAAAGGTCATCGCCCTGTATATGTCAAAAGAGCACAAAAGAGGGCCGATTCAAGAGATGGTTAGTCTCATAATAAAATGCCAACGAAGACACGGAAACTGTACAACATACTCAGAGATGAACAGAAAATGCTCGAAAAATTTCGAGGCAATGTCTTCGTATACAGCATTGTGCTTTGCAAGCTCGAGGGCCATATTGAGCATGTTGAGTGCAAAGAATGCCATCCACGCCGTCCCGTCTGCTTGTCTTAAAGACCCACCAGTGGGCAATGGTTCCGAGCGATTGAAGAGCCCAATATTATCCAAACCAAGAAAACCACCTTCGAATACATTTTGGCCACTGGCATCCTTTCGGTTGACCCACCTGAAAGCATGATGATAATGTGAAACATCATTAGGTGGGGTTGATTGATCACAACAAGATGACGTATGGGTGGCACCCGCTTACCAGGTGAAGTTCAACAACAACTTTTGAAACACTCTTTCTAAGAAGGGCAAGTCTTCTCTTCCATACATTTTTCTCTCAATTTTGAAAACTCGGAAGGTGGCCCAAGCATGAACTGGAGGGTTTACATCACTGAAGCTGTTCATAGGTAGATGAAGTACAGCTGATGAGTTTTAGCTACCTATACTCTATATGGTCGTTTCATAAAGGGAGGGGGGCAACTAACTTCCATTCATATGCCGGTAGAGCACCGTCAGGTTTCATGTACCACTCTCGAGTCATGATATCTAACTGATTCTTAGCGTAAGCGGGATCCACCATGGCCAATGGAATGCAGTGGAAGGCGGTATCCCATGCCGCGAAGAACGGATACTATTACCACGAAAAGCGAAGCGTAAGTGAATTATCAGAGCATTTGCAAGTGTAGAAATGGATTTCACTAACCTCCCATTTATCAGGCATGGACAAGATATCTTCTATGTACATATGCTTCCAATCTCGATTGCGGATGTATTTGCGCTCGGGTGGCGGAGGAGGCTGACCAGGGTCACCCGCGATCCATTCGCGTTGCACGAAGTGATAAAACTGTTTGGTCCACAGCATGCCGGCCAAAGCTTGTCGCATTATGTTACGCAAATCCTCGCTCAGACCGCCAAGTGGACCTTCGCCAGGGTTGAATCGAGCGTAGAATTCATCAGCATCCTGCCGGCGGTCTTCCAAGTGCTGATCAAACTTCTCCTCATCCGAAATCGAAGGGTCTTGGAGCAGCGTTTGATTGGTCAACTTAAATCGGACTACTGCACATCCCCCGTGCGGAGGAACGTCTTTGAACACGTAATGCGCTCCGGCTTTTGTGCCAGTTTTTTCAGGATTTACATATTGCCGTGGAATATAAGGCTCCTCCAAAATTTCTTCTTCCTCTTCATCCCCTGCCTCCTCACCGACAAGATTCAAGGACGGCATTACTTTGGACAAGTTATCCACAACGGCGTGAGCCATTTGAGGAAGATACCCACTCGCTGGGGTAGAGACGTCTTCAGCTGGAGCTTTTTCCTTTGGCTTCTTGACTTTCTTGATTTTGGGGCGATCAGATAGGGGACGATGGGACGGAATGATGTGATCATGGAAAGCGTCTTTGGCAAACGATCGATTGCGACCTCCGTACAAACGTTCGAAGTTAGTCTCGTTTTCGGTAAAGATTAACTCGGGACAAACGATATCTTCTGTCTCTATGACCTCTTGGCCTCGAATTGGCGCGGAAGCAGGTGCAGGACTAGGGTTGGCGTAGAAATGGAAACCTTCTCTGAGTCCAGAGTGATGGATGTCAATCGTGTAAGGTGACGAGTCGGAGCCTTTCTGGGTCGCTGACTCCTTCATCGAGGGCATTGAATCTCCAGTGGGTCTCTCTTTGGGCCAAGACCAGGTGTTTCTGAACCAAACTTGAGGAATTATATGGAGTGTAGCTGGGTCGGGTCCACGGTTGTAGGCAGCAATTCGAGCAGAGATGCCATTTTCATTATCCTCATCTTTAGCATACTGAAACGTTTCAATTCAATTGTCAAATTCATTTGGGTGGAACGAGTGTGGTTTAGCAAGAGGTTGGACCGGGGGGAAAGAAAAACAGAAAAAAAAGATGAAAACGTAACGCACTTCGACATATACGTCCCAATATCTGTTATCATCAAACGCATCTGTTTCCAAAATCTCAAACTCAGACACATCTCGACTACGGTTTTTGGACTCTTCGACAAGTTTTTCATAAGGGAACTCTCGTTGAGGATACTTGTACAGATACTTCATGTAAGAATGTGTTGGAGAACAGTCGAGGTAATAGTAAATTTCTTTGACGTCTTCACCATGATTACCTAAGAGTGCAGAAATAATTATACAAATTCAGAGGATATTTATTTAGCCTTGCAGACGCAACAGTGAGATGCGACCAACCTTGATGACCAGTGGTCCCAAACAAGCGCTCCTTCAAGAAGGGGTCCTTCTCATTCCAGAGAGCAAATGAAAGAGCCAAACGCCCATGGTTATCACAGATACCGGCCAGGCCATCTTCGCCCCATCTATAGGCTCGACTTCGAGCGTGTTCATGTGGGAAGTGAGTCCAAGCATCACCGTTGGCACTGTAATCTTCCCGGACGGTGGCCCATTGACGTTCGGAGAGGTAGGGACCCCATCTCTTCCAGTGTCTAGCTTTCTTGGCATCCTCTTCGAGTCTTTGTTCTTCCACAGATTTATAATCGGCAAAGTACTTCTTCTCCTTCAAGCCTGGAGTGGGGAATGGGCAAAACTTGGAAAAGTCTCGAATCACTGTGCTCCGGGTTGATTGAGGTGGGCCATGATTGGCTAGGGCGTTACTGTCGGCGCCAAATTGAGCCGCGGGGGGCATGTCAACTTTGGTCGGACGAGACATTCGAGGTTGTCTGAGCTTGGTAGTGGGAACACCAAAGAGAGTATCAAGAGAGGCGGACGAATCGAAGGGCCTGCGGAGAGAGTTACCGTTGGAGGTCTGGGTGGATTGACTGTGGTTGCTCTGTTGACTGGCCGATCGGCTTGTGGCTGCGCGGTGACCTCTCGGGGTGGGAAGCTGAGGCTGGTTTTCTTGATCAGACTGAGAGTCGACCAGCGATGTCCACAGTGACTTGTTGGGATGACGAGATAGTTTGGAGCTTGAGGGATACACACATATGAAGATAGTAAGTCAGTTCATATTATCATAAACCACATGCTATGTTAACATTGATGTAGAACCAAAGAAACAATTTGACAATTTAGTAGTAGTGGTCAAGGAGAAGTAAATCAGTGGATTTCTAGATCACAAGCGGCCTACTTGATACTTGATCCAGTTCTCAGCGCTGAGGGAGTGAGATCAGACAAGTGGGTTGAGTCGGAGGAAGAGCATGAGGATAAGAGATCTCGGTGATCGGCAAGCGAAACAGGCTGAGCGTGATAAGAGGTGGTGGTAATCCAGTCCCCGATGGCCCGCGGAGTACTCGGGGAGTCCTCGGGGATACGGCTAAACGCATCTGATCGGGGATAGCATAAATAGATAAAATGAGGAGGGAAATTGATTGAAGCGATATGGGGGTGGTAGAAGAGAATCGAAGACAATCAAGCGAATGACTTATTCCCCAGAATGGCAGGTATCATCAAGCGGACAACAGACATCATGGCTGCCCAGGGCTAAGAGAGAATGGAGTTGAGCATAGTATGACTCACTGGATATCGGTTTGGAACTATCAGGGGTTTGAAGCTTGTCGGAGGAGGGCTGCATCAAGTAAGCACTGGGGAGGCATCAAGCAATATGAGCGAGAGAAAAGTAAACTGAAACGGAAGCCATTTATCAAACGAGCGAACGAAATCAATCCCACCGGGAATGATACTCGATGAAGGCCTTATGAGAGTCAAGGCAGCTCAGCCTCAAGACGAACACGGGAGACTTAAGCCAAAAAAAGAGTAAGAGAAGCAGACCACGGCCGAAGGAAAGTGTTTAAAGCTGCCAGTTGGAGGTAAAGGAGCAGCAAAAGAACTATTTATTTGCTTTTAATAAGGCGTTGAAAGAGGGGCAAATCGGAATCGGAAGTTTCCCTGAAAGAAGTCCTCATAGGGAAAGTCAAGAGCCGCATGACTAGATAATTAAAAACTCAAGCCCCCTCCCATTCCATCTTGCATGATAAAAGTTCATCATGGCAACATCTCGCAGAGCATCTGAAAGGCCACATACGCAGTTTAAAGGAAAAGGCCAAAACACGCTGACTCTGGTATGAGTTTGTTGTAACAAAAAAAAAATGAAATGTGATCGAAGTCCTGGCAACTTGACCCACCCTGGAGGAATATATTCGAGCCAATAAACTGGCCATGACAGCTGCAATCCGTTTTAACACTACCCTTTTTGTTTTAACCATGGGATGAAGCCGGGTCAGATTTAACGGTCTCCAAACCCGACCATAAATATCATGCTGTGGTGGGTCGGGGCGGATAAAGACAAATAAAAACTTGCTTTTATTTGTCAGTTACTGATCGGACTCAAGAAGGCGAGGAGCGGGTGTAAAAGTCCATCCTGAAGGCTGGTGAATGGCACTTCAAAGCACCTAACCACCCAATAACCAATGTGAACTGTCTTCGATGTCTTAATTTCTCTGTCTCTATTCCTATTTTCTTATTGCTCTATTTATTTTCATTCTTTTGATTGTTTTCCTCCAGTTGGTTGGATGGAGGCCATGACCAAAAATAAAATGAATAAATGTGATGATTACACAGCAAAACCCAATCAGTCAAGACATGGGGTGAATTGCTTCACACTCACAAACTTGGCTAGCAACCCATGGATCCAAGACAACTGTAATAAAACCACCAACATTATCATTCATACTTTGAGGTTTCTGGAATTTCTACACTGCAAGAAAAGCCTAGCTGACCGCAGCAGCACACATGAGAGGTCTCTGGTTGTTTTTTTGTTTCCTGTCAACAGTTTACAGATGCATAAGCTTCTCTTGAAGTGTCAGGGTGTCGTAAGTTTTCTTCAATTTCCTGATCAGAAAATGAAACCACTTCTGAGGTAATTCTGGATTGGCCCACAAAAATATTTATTAAGAAAAAAAAAGGAACCAGGTGTTTTTTTGGCCTGAAACTTGTCCCAGAAACTGGTTGATGGGTCACCAACATCCATTGAAACTCCAGAATTACTTGAGTGATAATCCAAGTTTATAACCATGGTCCATTTGTTTTTATCAGGGAGTCATATCACCTTCTACTGAGTGTATTCCCTCACACCAGGGATGTTTCCATGATTTGCATGCAATTGCTTTCTCTGAACTTGGTCATATACTGAGCTGATACCTGTTGTGTGTTGGTTGTAAGTTGTGCACAAGTTGAGCCTGATTTTTTGATGAGCTTGGTGCTAAGTTCAGTTGGTATCCTCTGCAATTCAACAACAAATCTTTCTTAAATTGGTTTCAACTTGGCTTGATTTCATGTTGAAAGCATGTCTAACCCTCTTCCAAGATAAAAAAAAACCCTTTTCTATGATGCAATCACAGTGCTTTGACGAATAGCCAAGTGAAGAAATAAATTTTATTATGTAAAGCATGTTGTGATTCTGTACTGAATGTTGTGCTTAGTGCTATAAGTCTTCCCTGTCACCATAACTTACCACCGTACATTATGGTGACAGGGAAGCAGCTGCAGGCAGGTGAGTTTCATCTCTGTCATTTAATGAAACACAAAGTCAAAATCTTGACACAGTAGCCTTGGAAGATTTAAATACAGGCTTGGGGGAGAGTTCAAGCAGGAGTGGCTCATCTTCTGAAGAGGAAAAAGAGAGAATTGGCTTGCAGAGGATATTTGGTTGGCCTTCGAAGCTCTAGGGTGTGTTTTTGTGGGTGGGTGTTTGAGAGATCCTTCCCCCACCAACTCACCCAAACCAATGCTTTTATTTCTTATTCAGCTTTCCCACTGAAGTAATATCATGAATTGCACTGTCAAGTTATTTGAGAGCCAAGCTGCAGAGCTGAATCAGGTGATTATAAAATAGGAAAAGGTTTGGTTGGCTAAGAAATTTTTATTGTTTGGGAGAATTATGTGGGTTTTTTGAAGCTTTTGTGATCAGGGTTGGCAGGAGTAATTGAGAGAATTGATTCTGAATGGTGTCTTGTGGATTATAGATTTCCCAGCTCTAATGAATGTGGATTGAAAAATTGATGGAGGCTCACTAGCAAGGCTTTTATTCATATTTTCAGTACACTCATAACATAAAAAAATAATATCAAGGTCATAAAATGGTGACCATAGCTGATATGAGTTATGATCATTTCAAGAAAAAACATAAGTCCTTGAGATTTAATCACCACATTTTCATTTGGATTCTTTTTATTCTCT
>LAVV01014049.1:10830-40043 GCA_001263375.1 Puccinia sorghi
AGGCTACTGAATTGATTCAATTCAGTAGCCTGATGTCACTTGTCATCTGGTGATCATTGATTGGTCCTGGTCCAAGGAACTCAGAATTTCAAAAAGAAATCATCCAAAGCCATCACGACTCAAAGCTGGCTGGTCACCCTGGACGCGCCAAGACCCTCAGCCTGGTGCAACACTTGTTTACCTGGCCGTCAATCAAGCACCTCATCAACCACTATGTGGAAGGATGTGATTCTTTTCAAAGAACCAAACCCAGCACACAGAAACCACTTGGATTGCTTGAACCACTTCCAATACCAGCAGGGCCTTGGACCAACATCAGCTATGATATGATCACCAACCTCCCCTTGTCTGATGGTTTTGATAGCATCTTAAAAGTAGTAGACCAGCTGACAAAGATGGCCCACTTCATACCATGCATCAAAACACTCAATGCCAAAGGTATTGCCCGTCTGATGCTTGAAAAGGTACCCCAGAAGCTATTGTCTCCAACCGTGGCTCAGTCTTCATCTCCCAGATCACCCAAGAAATTGATTGTCAACTAGGAATCAGGTTACACCCATCAACAGCATTTCACCCCCAGACTGATGGCCAATCTGAGATTGCCAACAAAGCTGTCAAACAATATCTGCAACACTTTGTCAGGTATTATCAAGATGACTTGCCAACCGCCAAGCTTGCTCACAACAACCAGGACGAGAATCACCATTTAAGGCAAACTATGGATTTAACCTGTCTTATGGCCATGTCCCCTCATCTGAACAATGTCTACCAGCGGTTGAAGAATGCCTCAAAAAAATAGATGAAGTCCAAGAAGAATTGAAGGAGTGCCTGCACCAATCACAGGAAACGATGAAGCACCACTTCAACAAGCACATCAGGATCAACCCAGATTGGAGGGTTGGGGACAAGCTTTGGCTCAACAGCCAGAGTATATCAACAACCAGACCATGCGCCAAGTTGGATGACTGGTGGCTAGGGCCATTTTCTATTTCAAAAGTCATATCTTCCTCTGCTTATGAACTGACTATACCTGCTTCTTTTTGCGGCATTCGTCCGGTGTTCCATGTATCACTGCTTCAGAAGCGTCAACCGGATCTAATCAAGGGGTTTCTGCAACCACCACTGGACCCCATCACCAGATAGGTTGAATCCATATTTTGCCTTAAATGGTGAGATGCCGGTGGAGGTGTGGTCCTGGTTGTTGTGGGAAAACTTGGCAGTTGGCAGCAATTTTGCCCAGTTGTCTTGATGGTACCTGATGGAAGTGACACAGATATTGTTGGACTGCTTTGTTGGTGATTTCAGATTGGCCATTGGTTTGGGTGAAAGGCTGTTGATGGGTGCAACCTAATTCCTAGTTGACAATCAAGTTCTTGGGTGATCTGGGAGATGAAGACTGAGCCATGGTCTGAGACAAAGTTTTTGGGTACCGTGCAGATTCCAGACGTTTTCAAGCATCAGACGGGAAAGACCTTCAGCTTTGAGTGTTTTGTTGCGCAGTATGAAGTGGGCCATCTTTTCAAAATTGGTGCGGTTGTAAAGGAAACCTTGAGATTTTCCAACACAGATTGGCATGCTAGTGTACATTCAAACTTGCTTTCCCTCTTAGTAGTCAAGTCGTGGAGGGGTTGCACAACTTGGGAGAACTGGTCAATAAAGCGGGGGTAAAGGTTGGCGAATCCAATGAAACGTTGGAGCTCGGTGACATTCCTGGGGGGTGGTGTGAGCTACCTTGATGCCCTGAACTATATTCATCTAGCTAAAAGGTTCATAAAATTCTTAGAAAAATAATAAAATATATTATTTTGAGTTTTTAGAGTGTTTTTATGATTTTTGAAGGGTTTTGGGTATTTTTATTATAAGAAAAAGCGCCAGGAAATGGAAAAAAAAAGTAGGAAAACAGAGGGGACTAAAAGAAGGGGTGTTTAAGGTTCCCTCTGGAGTCAAGACCTGAGTAACAGGGGTGTTCTTGACAAACATCTGTTTAAGGTTGTAACACTTATATGTCTCTATTTTTTGTTAAGGTAGTTTATCTATTGTTATGATGGAAAGTTGTTAAGGATCACTCCTATGATTATGGTGGTAGTGAGTGACCCTAGGTTAATTTACACGTAGAATCCATTGATGCAATAATATTTAATGATTTATTGCACCAACACATGTTTATTTGCATATTTTGTTATTGTGTTTTGAAATTATACTTAATTATTTCTACTATGGCTGCTTGTCTCTGTATGGTAGCAAGCTGACAGGTGGCCAGTCGGATACAGCTTTTAAATTTTTGGGGTCCATCCGAAGGCAATTGCAAAAGATCAGCAGGCCAAGTTATTCAACTTCTGCCTTGGAGAATTCCCATTTTTCAGGTTTGAGCCATAGGGTGTTCTTGCTTAGAGTTTCAAGGACAGTTTGGACAGATTCTTTNCACAGGAAACGATGAAGCACCACTTCAACAAGCACATCAGGATCAACCCAGATTGGAAGGTTGGGGGCGAGGTTTGGCTCAACAGCCAAAACATATCAACAGCTAGACCATGCGCCAAGTTGGATGACTGGTGGCTAGGGCCATTTTCTATTTCAAAATTCATATCTTCCTCTGCTTATGAACTGACTCTACCTTCTTCTTTTCGCGGTATTCATCCTGTGTTCCATGTATCAAGAAGTGTCAACTGGATCTAATTGAGGGTTGTCAGCAACAACCACTGACCGCATCACCATTGAGGACAACAAGTAATGGGAAGTGGAAGAGATATTGGACTGTCAAAAACAGGGGAAAAAACAGCAATACGGGAAAGGATTTGGCACACAAGAAAATTCCTGAGGACCAATAGGAAACCTGAAGAACTTCAAGGACTTGGTTGATCAATTCAACCACAGATTCCTGGACTCCTCCAGCAAACACCGACAACACCAAAGGAAACAGAAGTAGTGAGAGGGCAAGCTTTTTTCCCAACAGCCAGGGTTTTCTACATTCTCAATCTTGACCATAACACTTTGTCTCTTCAGTCTGGCTCTAGTATTAGTAATAAAACCTCAAATCTTGCTACTATCACAAACATGTTAAGCATATCAGTTATTTGTTGTAACATAGTTGCCCACTATTGATCCTAAAATTTAGTTGGTAGCTGTTTGTTAGTTATTTAGCGCAGTGTAGTGTAGCTCAATGGGAGCTATGCTACGCTGGATGTTAGCTGAGAAAAATCTATGTTACAAATTCCTTGGAAATTCTGTTAGCTCAAGAAAAGATACATTAAATTTTAGTGTAGCGGTGAATACTTTCAATTGATGCTACAAAAAAACAAGCTCAAGAAAAAATTTTGCGCTACACTAGCTGTTATTGTAGCAGAATAACATCCCAACTAATGCTACAGCCATTTGGAAGAGGAAAAAAAACCACTGCGCTAATGGTTATTGGCAATGTAGCCTAGTGTATTAGCAACCCAATTTTGCTTAAAGGCTCTTCCTTGATTATATCAAAACCAGTCTGTATCTGCATAGACCCATGACAGCAGTGACCTAGCTATTTGACACTGGATCCAAATTACTTTTATCTTGGTCATCAGTTTCTGTCAACCTCATGATTCTAGTCAACACAGCACAGGACTTTACAAACAACTAGTGATCAAGAGGACTAGAGAGCACAAAAGGGTTGTATGTAGTCCAATGAGAGGAAGACTGTGACCAACAGGTAAGTGAAAAGAAGGATTTTTAAGTGATGATCACTCTGGAGAGATAAGATTTTAGTTAGATTAATATTGACAAGCCTGAGCACATTGCACATCACCCAGATTCTTCAATGTGGAGCTTCTAATTCTAAATTCCAAGCTTTGTTTGGTGATGAAAAACAATGACAGTCATGTTCCCACCAAGAAGTGGGCTGCTATGCTACACTACACTATTTGGCCAAGATAGCACCGTGTATCCTAACTCAACTAAGTCCCCTCCACAAGGAAAGGCCCTTTCCAGAGTGGACTTACACCTTAATTCCCACATTACGCGGTATGGAAACTTCAATAGTATTTCTTCATTTTTCTTCATTTCTTTTCATCTCTTCCTTTAACTTGAAACACTGCTCCAATAATATCAGGAAGAGTATGGTTGTAAAGCCCTTATCCCTGGCTTTGTCTCCTTTTTTTCTTTTCTTTTTTTCTTGTTATTCTTCTCTTGTATCAATAAAAAATATGAAAGCATAAACAAATACAAAGATGAGAAATATGTTTTGCAAGTGAATTTTCCCATTAAAAGACTTTCATGCCAAACCTGTCAAATTCCTTGACAGGATTTACATGAGAGATTTGTCTGCAGTAAGTTGAACACCTCATCCTCTCAAAAATCATCTTGAATACTATTATCCACTTCCTCAATTGACAGCTCAGGACACTAATGAGAACAATTTTGCCTCCAAATTTAGAGGCCAGCTTTGAGGCTGAATTAACAAAGAACTTCCAGAACATTCTAGGACAAACTCTTGATATATTGAAGTCCACATTCATGCCTACCAGTTGATACAAAATAGAGGACTTTTTTCAAAAGGGGCTGAGCTACAGGTGGGAAAAGGTAAGTCCCACCCAAAACCCAATACTCCTCATGCAAAAGTTTCAACATTTCAAGTCCTCCCTTTGGGAGGTGCTCTGGAAAGGTACCAGCTTCTCCCCCAAGGGTTTTCTTGTGCTAAGTTTGGAGTGTAGCAGTCAATCAAGTAGTCCAGTAGCCCTGTAGCATTGGAAGCTCTTCAGAGAAGCTGTGCTACAGCGCTTGTAGCATTTTTTCAGCTACTTAGTGCTTTGTTGCAGTGTAGAGAGCCCTCTTTTGGGCTCAATTCATGATTGTTATTTGCTTGTGGCCAACATCTCATAGAAGATCTGTTAGATATTAGCAAAAAGAAATTGCACGAGGTTAAAATAGCTGGCCCACTTTTACCACTTCCAAAAAAGGTTTGGAATACGGATTTGGCCTGTTGAGATTAAGCAATACAGAAAACAATATCCTCTAAAACAATTGGGGCTATTCCAACCTGACCTCAAACTCATTTCAACAAAACCTTAAAATTGGAGGCCTTCCCGTTGCCTCTGATTGTTAAGTTTTGAATTTCTAAAACTAATACCTACATGTTATTTAGTTGTGGGAACTTGATTTTCACTGATTTCAACCACCAAATAAGTTTTGGTATTTAGAAAAATCCAATCCAGATTTTGGGTTTTTGGTGAGGGGAAGACCTCCACTCTCTTGATTTCAACCTCAATTTGTTAATTTTCCTCTTCTTGATCTTTTTAACTCCTCCCCATATACATATCACTCAAGCAATAAAGGATATCATGCCAGCACCATGGAAAAGGTGCGGGGAATATATGTCAAGTGAAATCAAGATAGCTCCAGAAGTAATTTAGGCCATACACTCACTACAAAGTTACTTGACTCCCTGATAAGGACAAAGGGGTTGTTGTTATGATTGTGGAGTATTACTCAATTAACCCTGGAGTATCAATTAATTTCACTGAATTTCACCTCAAATATATTCCCCTCACTTTTGGCATGGTGTAGGCCATTCTGACACAAGGCATTCCTAACTCTTCCCTGAAAAAATGTAAAGTTTCTTAACTATACCTATATTCTTCTCAGTGCAGTTATCCACTTTAGAGACTAACCTGAAACTCACTGTCACAAGACTAAATTTATGTGACTTTCAGATGCCATATCTTGGACCAGCTCAATATTGACTGGGTTAGGAACAGGCTGAGTGTTTCATGATAATCAGATATGCATATTTTTTTGATATTTCATACAAAAAAATTCAGAAAAAGATTAGTAATAATTAGTGAAATCAAGAAATAGAGGCAAGGTAGGACACACAACTCAAAATATAAGGGGTTTTATTTATCATTTAAGTGCAGCCTAGATTGGCTTATCTCAACCTAGTTAATATTAGTTGAGCAGAGCTGAGTTACTTGATTTCAAACTATTCTTTTGGATGAATTTCAGCTAATTTCACTGAGTGCAATCCAGTTAGGCATTCTGGCCATGTGATGAGAGAAAATGGCTTGAAATAATCCAACAGAAATATACACTGGAAAGACATCCAGATGAGCTCCTCACAGAACACTTGGCCTGTGGTTATAATTCTCCATGCAGCCTCAGAAATGTCCCATCTCCAAACTAAAAATGACACCACAATGAGGTGGACTTATTTCTAGGTTCATTGAATCTCCATAATTCTTTCTATTTCCATGGTAAGTGTACAAAAGTGTGGAGAAGCAGTAGGTGGACTCATTTATGGGTCCATAGTGTCCTAAGTAAATCTTCATACTTCTCAAATATACTTGGTATAGAGCTATGTAATAGTATGGAGAGTTGAAGAACCCAGAAATGTGTCCACCTTTTTTTTTGGAAAAAGCTGAGATGGTTTTGGGAAAATACCGCAGCAAGAAGAAATTGCACAATTCACTTCAGTTCATGAGCTGCAATCACAAAGGCTCATTTCTCATTTTGAATCTCAACTGGTTCCAGTTGTTCAGTAAACCTGTAACTGATTTGCACTCAGAAAATAGGGGGTTTCAAACCTCCTAGCTCTGTGTTGTGGAAAGAAAAACCGCCTGTAGGTGATAGAGGGTTTTTCTCCATAGTGTTCAGGTACTATTTGGTTTCACTGTAGAAGACTAGCACCAATAGTAAGATTTTTCTCTCACAATCTTATAATAGACACTCCATTTCACCGCTCTTTGCTGTTGCAACCTGGAAAGAGATTCTGAATATTCTGCCTTGAGTGATGAGATCATTTTCTTTTATTCTTCTCCCCATAGATGATGAGATAAGATATACAATCCCAAAACTCCTGCACCCCCGCTCCTCTTCCAATACTCCTCTGCAACCCGCATTTCCTCACACTCCCACAACCTGCCGTCATTGATTTCCACTCCCTGAAAAATCTCCCCAATTCAGTTGCCCCTGCACCAAACTTTAACCTAAAAACCTGAAAACCTCTTGGCTGAACCACCAAATCCAGTCTTGCCACCTGAAGTTCTCTCCGGTAGACCCTCCTCCAATGCCTGCTTGAGCCCCCAAATCCCACATTATGACTGCCTGCCCAGAACTGCCAACCTGCCCTCGCCAATTCAACTGTACTTAATCCACTGCTGACAACAGCAAAAGGTAATCCTCTCATCCTAACCAAAGCTCTGAAGATACTTTCCCTTGTTTACTTTGGCCCGCCTCAATCCTCAGCAGGCACCATGCTGTCAGTGGCAGCTGCTGCCTTGCCCATAAAGACTCTACAGCGTTCCAGGAGGTCTGTGTAGGCTCCAGGCATTTTTTTTCCCTGCAAAAATTGGCCCTGCACGGCTTCACGTCTGAGCAGTCCGGCAATTGCAGGCAATTTATTCTAGTTTCAAAACCAGATTAGTAGCCTGGTTTGGGACCAGGCCAACCAGCTGTATGTACCCTAAAAGAAAAGAAGCATGGCAAAGATTTTACATCATCTGGGAACTCTTTGCCATTACAACCAACAAAAACGCAAGGTGACACCATTTTGCACAGTACCAAGGGAAGTAGGTAAGATAGTATTGTCACTACTTGCCACCTTCTCTTCCTCTGCAGCAAATATAAGCTATGGTGTTCTCAGGTGGGAATGTCATATTATCCCTGGTAGCTGTATTCTCCGGCATATAATGCTGCACTGTTTGAATGAAATTAACTTTAAACTTTTAACAAGAAAACTATTAAATCACTCTGAAAAAAACTAAATCACTCACTCTGAAAAAAGCTAAATCACTCACTCTGAAAAAACGCTCAAAATAATGAGATTTTCCGCACCTCAATCAGAAAGCACATGATTATTTCCATCCAGAACTCAATAGATGAGGATATGGTGTTACTAGCTGTGAGTATAGCAATGGAAGTTGATTACTACTCAGATGAGGAAAATGATGAAGAATTGAATGATTTTGTCAGTACTCTCAACAAAATAGAAGACAAAGCATGTGCCCTTCTGACAATCCAGCTCCATTTTTATTTTGAGCCACATGTCCTGATTTCCTGTTACACCTCCTTGAAGATAAGTGATCCAAGAAAGT
This sequence comes from Puccinia sorghi, assembly GCA_001263375.1. NCBI lineage: Eukaryota > Fungi > Basidiomycota > Pucciniomycetes > Pucciniales > Pucciniaceae > Puccinia > Puccinia sorghi. The sequence goes on from LAVV01014049.1 coordinate 18,894, forward strand.
GTTTCTAATGCACTGGGATCCTTTTTTGAAGCTCTGTGAACTTATTCAGTCCAAAAAAGTCTTTGAAAACAATGCAAGTAATAGTAGAAGAACAGATGAATTCTTCTGAATTGGGGAAGGGACTGTGGAAATTTATACCAACCACTGTCTTATGGCAAGAATTACTATTCAAGATCAATTTCTCTCTTGGCCAAAGGCTGAATGATGTCAGGAAATTTCAGATGAATTTGAAGATCAAGGGTTTAAAGGCTGTGTTGGTGTCATTGATGGAGCTTTGATAATAGTGAAAAACCACCCTGAACTAGATTGTCAAGATTACTATACTCGTAAAGGTTTGTATGGAATTAGTACTCTGCTGGCCTGTGATAATAACAAGAAGATTCAATATGTATCTACTGGGTGGCCTGGATGTTCTCATTACCAATGGCACATGAAAAATTGTGGATTGAACCAATCACCCAGTGACTTATTCACCAGTGGTCAATACTTGGTGGCGGATTATACTGTTTTGGTCACTGTCAACACTGTACCAGCCTTCAAACGGGAAAAGAAGAAAGATCTCATTGAGAAACAACATGACTTTAATAGACACCTTTCTGGGTTTCAAGTTATAATACAAATATTTATTGCACTTCTGAATAATTGATACCAAATCTTAAAGGGGCTGAGATTATGACTTTTGAGAAACAAGAACTTGCACAGGATTAATGCCTGGATAATTGTGTGTATTTTTCTTTTTTTGATTTTTTAATCCCATAAATTATTTTTGCTTACATTGAGCTCCTCTAGGCATGTTCAGTGATCCCTAACTGTTTGATTCATGATGATGTCTCAGACCTTGACATATCAGATGATCCAGCGAAATAGGGAAAACTTGAGTAACTTGATTCTGAAGCAGATGAAGTTACTTCAGGCACAGCTGCAGGGACCAGCAAGAGAAAGGAGTTTATGGTACTTGCTCTGGCCTTCAGAGAGAAAGATTATTGAATTTCATGTCATTTCATTCTACCTAAAAATAATGGATGATTTTAAATAGAAAATAAATCAAATAAGAGAGGCATAATCTGGAAACTTTGCCACCCCATAGCCCTACTTTCCTCTAGTGTCAGCAGATTGGTTGTGATGGTGTGGTGTTCAAGTCTTTGGCTATGAGACACAGCGCAGTTTCTGGAACCAGAACCTTGCATAAAAAATCTGGGGAAAGAGGACAAGCCAAGTGAGCTGTTTGATTGTGGGCTGCTGGACTAATGAACATAGAGATAAGTGTGCGGTATATAACTTCATACCCTTGCACACCATAGATTTGCATGGTGGGTAATGGTCAGTTTGCATTATATCTATCCAGGCTGTTAAACTCCAAATGAACCCAGCTTGTAACACACACTCTGATCTTTCTGTGCACCAAGAGCTTGCCAAGTGTTCATGGAAGTATCCAAAAATGACAAGAGGACCTCTCTCCTCAATATAGAAAACAAGTCCTTGTGGAGAGCCTTGACTTGGATGAGCAAAACATATAATTGGAATTGTAAAGATTAGAAAATTGCATAACTTACTGAGAAGCTGACTGTTTCAAGGAACCAAACTCACGGTGAGTGGGCCAACCACAGGTGATCCCTTCTGGGATAATGTCAGTTTTGGCTTGGTGCATTTGGCAGTAATCTGCGGTGAGGTTAAACTGTATTTCATCAATTACGCAGCTACTGATTCCTTCAGGAGATACAAGATACCTACAGGTAAGTACCATGCCATGTGATTGTGGCCCGCTACTCACTTGCAAATTTCTGGTCTGGCCCTGAGAAGCAAACCTAGCTTTGTCAGTTCTGGCAATGGCACTGGTGGAAATGGGCCATCACCAAATTCACAAATATTTCCTGACAATAACAAGTTTTATCAGTTATATTTAGAGTCACTCTTAAATAAGGAATAACTGACTCACCTTCATATGAACGAGCTTTGACTTCAATGTCTTCATCATACAGGTCAGGGGGGCTGGGATGTGTAATGTTGTCACAAAAAGTAGGATGAATCCTACCATTTGCTAAATCATCCTGCAATGAAAGTCCAGCGGCATGAAGTGTATTCTTCATGTCTTTAAAAAGGTCAATTTTGAGGGGTTTGGAGGACAGGTATGTTGGCATGATTGGAACTACGAGCAGGGGTCAGTTGGTTGTTGGTAAAGATTGGCGAGCACGCAGGGACCTCCTCTTGTGATCTTGCATTTTGGCATATCTATGTCTGCGCTGATGATACCTGCAGGGACAATCAATGGATCCTTAGTCATGATTTTGTTGGTGGTGTTTGAAGACCCTGTGGAAGTTTCCAAGTTGATATTCAATTTTCTTGATTGGGTTTTTCTTTGTCTTCCTTCTTTTTTTTTCTTCAACACTGGGTACTCTATCCAGCCTGTGAGCAGATCGGAGGTTCCCGTTTCAATCAAATTCCCGATGCTGGAAAGTTTGGATGTTTGTTTGTTCTATCCAAATGTTGTGGTGGTGTGGGCTACGGAAGAAGAGTGCTCCAGATTCCAAAAATAACAGCTGTATTCTCACTGCAGGTTTCATAGCTCAAGCCCTGTCATGTGCACACCTATGTGGGGTGATTTTCATTGGTTTGCATTGGCACACACACATAAAAAGACAATACTAAGATAAAACATAAAATGAAAGACCAAACAAAGAAAAAAAAAGGAAAAAAAAAAAAGGTGGAAAATGATCATGAGGTATTCAGGGAGTGAGGGGAATGTAAGCTGCACACATGTGTGCCCAATTGTTACAAAGTGTCACTTCCCTCAGATGAATTGTCATCGGATTCTTCCTGCAAGTCGAGTTGATTGGAGCCTCCGTGAGGTAGAATTGCTCTGCAAAAAAAATCGCAATTTCATCTTGGTTGTGGCCAAGACTCTTGAGGCTCTCCATAAAGTTGATGTGCACTCCAATTTTTTCTGTCTTGGCGTGTTGACGCTTGGTCTCAGCATCCAGTTTAGCCAATTTGAGTCTCTCCTATTCATTTTTTTTTCTCTCAGGCATCCTGAGAAGCGCCAGATATCTGCAGTGAGCACAGGAAGGTGTCTTGGGGGAGCAAGGATGAAAGAAGGAAGAGAAGCTGATAATCACCTATAGTGATGAGACAAGAGAAGCGACCACGATGAGTGCATTGCAAGCAAGAAAAGAAGACAAAGAGACAGAAAAGCGACAAGAGGAGAAAGACAGCAAACCTGAGAAGCACCAGATATCCGCAGTGAACACAGGAAGGAGTCTTGGGGGAGCGAGGATGAAAGAAGGAAGAGAAGCTGATAATCGCCTATGGTGATGAGACAAGAGAAGCGACAACGATGAGTGAAGAAAGCGAAAAAGGAAACACAAGCTTTAAGCAAGGTAAAATCTAGATACATGCTGAACCCTAAATGAGGTGAGATGAACAAGATTGACCGGTGTTCCTCCTCTCCTGAACCCTAATCTGGTTGTCGCGCCTCCCATGTCTCGCTGTCTCTACAACGTCACACATCCTCGGCGGCCATTTTTTTGGCCTCACGTAGCTCTCGGGCCTCGAAGCATTTGTTTCGATGGCCGAAACTATCCGACAAAACCTTATCCAGTGTGGATTCATCACCTGATCACATGTATGCCTGGGGGCCAGACTCCGAGACAATGAACACAAAGGCCAACAGGGGAAAAAACAAACCTTTGCCGGTGCTTTTCCTCTTGTAGGCCCCAGAACAATTAGTGGGAGTGCCTACAGCTGTTGAGTCATCAGAATTGATTGCTCTGCGGGGATCCGATTGACAGCGTCTGGTTGATCAGATGGGAGCTCTGGGGGATTGAAAGGAGGTGGTAGGGCATCTTCCTGATCAACCAAAGAATTGCTCGGGAGATTTGGTACCGAAGAGTCCGTGGAGTCCCTGGTGACAGGGTGATTTGCGCAGGTTCGCAGGGACATTATCGGATGAAGCTCGTCCCAGTAACGACATCGTTTGGTAATGGCAGCTGGAATGTGGGTGGGGATTCATCAATTTCTAGGTTAAAGTGTTTCATTTCAAACATGTGGCTTACCTGGTACAGTAGTAGTTCCCTCTTCAATGTCTTCATCCAAGATTCCAGCGCCAGATCCGCGAAGAAATCTGCAGGCTTGGCCATACGAGGTCTGCAACTCTTGTATTTTTGTTTGGATCCCCTTAACGTTGCGGTGAGTGATTCCAGCTTTTGCCATCTCGGTCAGGATCTCATTAGCTAATGTTGTTTTGTTGGCCCCGCCCTTGTTATCACCGCGCCATCAGTGGTAGTTAGCTTCGGTTGACAGCTAGTTGCTGTCCGTCTGGTCCATCTGTGTCCCATGCGATTGCCGCTTCCTTCTGTTTCAGCTGGCTGGGTTGAGAGGTGGGATTCCTCGGCGGTGGCTTGGTTGCTTTCGGGGGCATGATGGCTGATGGCGGAAACAAAAATCCGCAACGAAAAGGGGGCGGGGGATTGGGGCAGAAACCTGTCAGAATCTGTTTCTCCTGGAGCCTGGAGCGGTTTGGGTGGATGGCCTCCAGGCCGTGCAGGTCAAAAATTCAGGTTGAATTTATTCCTGGATTTTTGACCTGCACACGGTCCAGGGAGTGGTTTGAAACCCCCTAGTATTGCCTTCTAAGTTTGAGTCCAGGGAACATACACAGACAATTCATTCTAGTACTGGTAGTAGAGGGTTCCGGAGTGCATTATTTGTGACCAGGCCAAGCTGGCGCTGAACGCCGACATATACCGGAGTCCAGCGGCCATCCACACCCAGGGTTGGTGCATTCGTGGCGGCTCTCCGTTGGTCGACAAACAGCCTTCCACAGACCAGCAGCCGGCCTGATGTTAGTGGGTGGACTCTACGGTGAGATGCAACTTCTTCGATTCCAATTTCCAGCATCTCGAAGCGATCCCATGACTGAGGATGTTTGCAATTATCCAACATTACGCTGGACATTGTTTCGTGATCTTTTAGTTGCACTCCGGAGCAGAAAAGATACCGAGTTATTCTTACAGAAGTTTGCAATGAGCTAATGGCTGCCTGCTCCATGATATTCCTGTTGAGACCCTTCAAATAATACGCCGTGCCCGCCCAGGGGTCGTTTTTGAGATCTCCTGGATACACCTCTATCCCTTGAGGAAACCTCTTATGAGCCTTGGGGTGACTTGGTTGCAGCCCCTCATCTTTCATCTTTTCTTCAGAAGCAGATAAGCGGCCCAGGTATGTAATACTTTCTCGGTTCTCATCATGGGACTTACGTTCTCAGCAGGTGCGGCCACTTCTGTGTTTTTCTTTTGCAAGTGACCCTATCTCTTCTGTACTCTGCTTCCTCAGAAACCCAACCACACTACACAATACCTACCCCGAGATCTTCTCCCTCCCCACATGGTCCGGAATTTCATCACAATCAAATTTGATGCTTATGGTTCAATGCTCCCACATGCATCTCGCCTTGATCCTTTTCTTGTTCAGCACAAAGTTCAGAAACTCCGCCCAGTGTACACATGATCTTCCGGATGACAGACTCTCAAGTGAGCCAATTTGGTCCCAGAGATAAATCTAACATTGCGCGCTGACCCTATCTTTTTTTTATTTCTTAAAAAAACAGGGAGTCTTGTGGACAACTCTTTGGTACTGGACGAGGTAGGAGGAGCCGGGCCCAGCAGCCAGCCGCCATACCATCCGCCGGCCATTCGACAATCGCAAAATCTGAATAGTATCAATCCCACACCGCAAGTTGATAAAATACCTTCGACAAGCGCTGCTGAACCAAGCACTCCCCAATCCCCACAAGACAAGATATTCTTGAAAGATTTCAGTGCGACCAACCCCGCAATAAATCAATCTCTACCAAACCAGAGCGCCTTGTCCTCCCCGAAAGTCACGACTCCGCTTTTACATGATGCCCAACCAAAAATCACTGATAAATCCTCCGCGACAAAACCTTCTGCACCCCTCAACTCATCAACGACGGACCATGACACGAAGAAGCGGCGGATGATCCTCACGAGGGAATTCCTCGTCGCCATATGCACCCTGGCACTCTCCCTGCTACTCCTCGGCATCCTCTGGCTCGTGCTTATCGTCTTCCACCCGATCATCAGATCTTCTAAGCCAACATTTCTCTCACGAGGGGCCCTGTTCACCAAGAAGAAGAAAATCGACCCCCCTCCTCAGTGGTGGACGCAGTTTCCTCTCACCTCTGAATTCGACCAATTAGAGGCGCCGTCTGTGAATAAAGCTTTTGGTGGTGCAGGCTCGACTCCAGGTAAGTCCCCAACAAAATGATCAATCGTTTATTCTCTGTGAAGAAACCCTGACGTAATAACGTCGTATATGTATGATTAGGGAGTCCGCAAGTTGCATCAAACAGCGAAGTTGCCAGCGAATTCAAGCCGAAGAAAGCCCTTGGGACTGGTGTCGACGAAGAGGAGGTCTTGAAGGGACCTGGAAGCGAGTGGCAACAGGAGCAGACCCGGATAAATGGTCGGCTGGACAGCTGGTTGAGAGGAATGGGCGAGCGCGGGAAGCTGTTCTCGGCTGCCGTCGTGTGAGTCTTCCTTTATCCAAATCATCTCTTCGATTTCCGCCAGTTTAGCCTTACTCTTCTCTTTTTCCAGATTCCATCGCAACCCAAGCCTCGTCGATCAGTCCCACCAAATCCCTGCATTGCCTTCCTTGGCTCCTTCCGACTCCGCTTCGAGATTCTGATCCTTCACTCCCCCTTATAACAACCTTTCCTGCTCATACATACAGACATCTATCCACTTCACATTTCTCGGCTCATTCAGATTTTATCAATGCCGGGGCCCTACGTTTTACTCTATCGTATCATATGTTCGCTGTTACTATAGAATTTTTCTATATCTTTGTGGGTCCTGCAAATTTATTTATTGTACATCCATGTTAAATAAGCTCGACATGTTTCACCGGAATCCTACTGGTAAAGGGAGCCTGCAGACATCGAGAGAACAAAAAAAAACTACATATTTATCTCAGAGAAGAAGAAAGAAACATGGGCTTTCATTGACTGTATCTTCACCTTCCCAGCCATCATGACCACAAGGGAAAAATTTCGAGTTTTTTTGCATGCTTTGCCGGAAGGATATGAGTCTGACAGCAGCAGCCGCACTCCAATCCCCTGCAATCTTGAAGGGTTGGTACATGCAGGGCTTGGATCTTTCTCCTGTATAGTACCCACATGGGCCGTTGGCACCTGTCTAGCTGTTGTTGCAGGACTATCAAGACTCAGCCCGCGCAAATCCCTCGGTCTTCAAGGGGGCACTACCGCCAGAACGGCAACATCGCAAACATTTCTAACATTGCAAGGTCCTCCCCCCGCCAACCCCACCCAGTCAAACCAACCTGTACATTCTGCTACCCTTACAACACCCAACCTTTGAAAAATCTTCCCCTAATCTGCTAACTACTCACCTGCACATCTAAATCTACAGCACCCACTTCAAACAACAAAACCTTGTCGTTCACCCCCTGGGCTATTGATCCCAATAAGTGACCCCACATCACCCCCACCAACCTTTCAGAATTTTATTCAACTCATTTCTTTTCTGCACATCTTCCCATTGCAAATGTATAATAACATGCATTGTCTTCAGTTTGTAGTAATTATGTGGCCGTGCATTTCAATTGATGTTATTGGGTAATCAATAGTTACAATAAATAATTAACCAAGAGTGAGCCACTGAAGGAAGCAGACAAGAAATCAGTAAACAAGAGAGCAAAAGGTAAAAGCATAAGATACACTATGAAATATATATTTATTGAGAGTGCACATTATTCATATGTGTCCTGGTGTATCTCAGCAAGTACTGGGTGGAATTACATGAGACCAAATGTTGAAAACATCTTTTTTATGGTGGAAGAAATGTTTTCAACAATATGATTCATTTCATTCTGCCCAGAACTTGCTTAGATTCACCAAGACACATATAAATATAAATAATGTACACTCTAGATAAATATATGTTCCCTAGTTTAACTCAGCAAGTATTGAATGGAATGACATGATTCCAAATGTTTAAATCATCTTGATTATGATGGAAAAGATCTTTCTGAAATTTTTATTCATGTTATTCCACCCAGAACTTGCTGAGATACACCACGACACAAATAAATATAAAGAATGTTCACTCTAAATTAATATATGCTCAGTGTATCTCAGCCAGTACTTGGTGGAAAGAAATGATTCTAAATGTTTAAGAAATTCTTTCCATCATAAAAAAAGGATTTTTTCAACTTTATTAATCATTTTATTCCACCCATTACTTGCTGAGATACACCAGGACACATATAAATAATGTGCACTCTCAATGAATATATATTTCATAGTGTATCTTATGTTTTTACCTTTTGCTCTCTTGTTTACTGATTTCTTGTCTGCTTCCTTCAGTGGCTCACTCTTGGTTGATTATTTATTGTAACTATTAATTATCCAATAAAACCAATTGAAATTTATGGCTACACAATTACTAAAAACTGGAGACAACCCATGTTATTATACATTTGTGATGGGAAGATGTGCAGAAACAAAAAAATGAGTTGAATAAAATTCTGGAAGGTTGGTGGGGGTGATGTGGGCTCACTTAGTGGGATCAATAGACAGGGGGATGAACACCAAGGGTTTGTTGTTTGAAGTGGGTGCTGTAGATTTGTATGTGCAGGTGAGTAGTTAGCAGATTGGGGGCAGGCTTTTTAAAGCTTGGGTGTTGTAAGGGTTGGTTGGACTTGGTGGGGTTGGCAGAGGGAGAATCTCGCAATGTTAGAAATATTTTCACTGTTGCTGTTCTGGCGGTAGTGCCCCCTTGAAGACCAAGGGATTTGTGCAGGCTAAGAGGTCTGTATAGCCCTACAACAACAAATAGACAGGTGGCTGTTGCATTATCCAAATGAATAGCTAACCCTGGAACATTAGTTGTCAAGCAACATTGCAGAAAAGTTACTGAGAACCTCATTTCAGTTAAATATCTAGGTAATTTGCTGGAAAATGCACCTAATCTGTGGCTAGACAAATATACTCAAAATGTTGGATCTTCACCTGGCCAGAAACAGAGGCAACATGTAAAAATTGCCTTGTTAGGTACAAAGGGGCCCCCTTGTGCCTAGCAAGGAATGTGTGCACATTGCCTCTAATTTGGGTCTGTTACTTGTTGACTATAACTTGAGAACCATTACACTCAAATATAGATTTGATTCTCATGATCTGAATAGTTTCAATAATATAATTCCAATGCAACTACATGAAAATAAATTTTTATTGTTCTAGGAAGAAGTATTATTTCAGAACTTTGTAAATGAGGTAATAAATTATCAACTATCCAAACAGCTTTAATATTCCAAAAAACCTAATGAAATTATCCCCAGAATGGAAAAATAAAAAGAAAGGTATGAAACCCCCCAAGAAATGGAGCTTTATTGAAATTGATGAAACCATTGGGTTTCAAGACACTGAAATTTTGGAAGAAGAAGTTAAATTTTCCATCATTGATGTGATTTACCACCTGAAAAAACTCTTTTGAAAAAACCGGGTGTAAGGCCAAAAGAAATGTAGGAATTGTCTATGTTGGAGGAAAAATGACCTTGGCCATTAAATTCTTGGCCCTTTTAAGTTTATGAAAAAATTGTGCAATTTTACCCCAGAATTAATCAATGAAGAAATGGATCAGGTGGACTTTTTATTTTTTTTTATTTTTTTAAGAAAAAGAAATCTATTTTATGGAAATTAAAATTTACCATAAAATTCTCCACCCTTTAACTTGTAAGGTAAAAAAAAAAATTCACACTCATGACCCCGTAAAAAATCATTCAAAACCTAGCTTTGTGTGTGGAAAAACCAGGTCCATTGCACAGCATGATTTTTGTCCCCACAAGATGTGAAAACCAGTTGTAAACGGGGAATACCCAAGTAAATTTATTAACACCATTTATATTTTATGTTTATACCTATGTTGATGCTAATTAACCTTGTATATTTTCTTGAAGGCCTGTTACATGCTTGTGTAATGTGATAGGAATGCTACTGGTCCTCAGACAATGTTTTCAAGTTATTTGTTACATTGATAAAAGGCATGAAGGAGTGTATTTATGAGGATAACTTGTGAGGCTTACCCTAGTTTTTTATTGAAATATTCCCACTTTATTCTCTTTTTACCATTATTTCCTCACATTTCTTTATGTTTGTATGTATTTGTACTATGTAAGCTTAATGCCTTTAAACTGTAGAAAGCTAAAAAAATACTAGGAAAGATAACCTCTGCCTCTTCAGAGCATGGCCATTCAACTCCTGAGGTAGGGGGGATACATCCCAAGCAGTCCTGTGTCAGAAGTGTAAAAAGGACCAACTCCTTATCCCTGTGTTCCTGTTATTATTATTTTTTTCAACTATCAGGAGAGATATAAAAATTAATAACTTATGGTTCATTAACTAGAGATATGTCACATGTAGGAGCCACTTCCCACTGGAAAGCGGTCTTGGATTGCCCATGCCAGATCTTTCATGGGTGCACATACACATACAAAAAAAAAAGTGAAAAGACCAATTTTGTTTTTAGAGTATTTTCAGATTCTGGTTGCCAGCCCCTGTGGGACAGAGCTGGTGGGAGATAACAAGGCTTGTATTTGAGCTGGATGAGAGCCCACACATGGGGCTATAGAATTGCCAGATGCAGACATAGTTGCATGAGGTGGCCCATTTGTACATTTTGTTTTGGATATAGTATTTTTGATCATGGATATGTTCCTCAAAGCTAATTGTGGATGATAAGACAATCAAGTTAGAGATCCAGCTGGGGCCGACTGTGTGGCTTACCATGGGTGTCCCTGGCTTGGTCTCACTTTTTAAACCTCGCTGCGATTGCTGCACACTCATTTCATCTTTCTTGGATGTATGTAAATATTTATGTACAAGAATGTTTCTCTTTAACGAAATGAGTCTCATGTGTTGAACGTTGATGTTACCGGGCTCGGTACGTCGAGATGAGGTAGACTAGCAACGAGAGCGGAGACCGAGGGAGGAAATCTCCCTGGATGAATACATATGAATGCGGCAGTGAACATTCGGTATATCCACATGCAGATCATAGGCAAGTATAGAATGAGAAGAGGCTCGCCCTACTCACTATTTATGTGGAGGGTGGTTCCAGGGACAGGGAGGGGCAGGGATGGAGTGCGAGTATGGGTGGATAAAGGGTATGTATATCTCAGAGGAGCAGTTCGTTGTTGATAGGGTTATTATTATTTTTTTCGTGGGATATGCTAATAGCGAGTGGCTGAGACACTATAAATAGAAGACCACAGCACACCAGCAAAGAAACAACTCAACAACCAAGATGAGTCTGTGCTTTGGCGGAGAAATTATTGTCAGGCCACACTCAACAACACCAACAACACTCCACCAACGAAAACAGCACCACTACCACCAACTCACCCACTCCAACCAGCACCAGAATCGCTCCAGACTCCTCCCAAACAACAAGCGACCCGCTCTCAGCTCACCACCACCATCCTCCTCCTCCCTCCAGGGCGCGCCCCACCAGCTCACCCCGTCCTCGCCCCTCATCCGTCCCACATGGCTCGTCTCCAACAGCTGCTCCCTGACGCGCACCAACAGTCTCCCCGGCAAGTCCCACCGCCCTATCACCCACCGATCATTCACCTTGTCTGCCAGACTCGCCCCCGCCTCCTCCGCCTTAGTCAAACGCACCCGCACCTCTCCCCCTCCGCCTCTCTCACGGCTGCCCACCTCCCCCACACCCGCATCCGCTGTCACCGGCGCTTCCGGCCTCACGGTTGCCGGCCGCATGGTCGAGTACAACTCTGATCATTCGCGCAGGTCTGTCGCCCTCACCTAATCTCTCTCTCTCTCTCTGGTTTGCTCCCACACTCTGAACCCCCTTCTCCCTCTCCCAGGGAAGCTCTCTCTAGAGCGCTCAGGGCCGTCAGCCAGTCCGGCTCCGAGAGGTCTAGACACCTTCACCATCATCATCATCATGCCAGTAGCGGCAGGCCTAGCCCCAGCCAGACGGCCAGCAGCGGCGGCGAGAATGAGGAAAGTGTTTCAGGCCCGATGGTGAGTGTGTGTGTGTGTGTTTCACTTGGAATTCCTCGAGAGACGGCTAACCTGGGGACCATGTTATTTTCAGACACCGAGTCGACGGCAAGAAGGGAATCGGCGCACCCAGCGAGCTGCAACACGGGTGCCGTCGTTGCCTCTGCCGACGTCAGCGCCGTGTGTGATCGGGCGTGAAACAGGGGAGTCGGAGGAGGAGGAGTCGGGCTTCCCGTTCGGCCATGTGAACGAGGCCCCGGGATTTGCGCCGCCTGGCAGTCAGGCGAGCGGCTACATTAGCTTTGCCAGCCTCAACCTCCTCGCGCCCCCGAGCCCCCCCGAATCTACCACCGGATTCCTCGCCGACGACGAGCAGGATCTCTTCCTCAATCAATCCCGTCTCATCTTCCAGCCCCCGCTCAGCCTCCATCTCCCTTCTTCGTCTTCCCCTCATAGCCCCTCCTCTCCCCATCATCATCATCATCATCATATCCTCACTGCTCAGACCCATCTCAAAGCTTGAGCCCTCCTTGCTTTTTTCATACTTGATCTATATACACGCTCGTCGTCGTTTGTCTCTCTTTCTGCCCCATGTCTCTCTGTCTGCCTTGTACACGATATATATTTTATAAGTTGGAACCACCACACTTGCCTCCCCCCCCCCCAAAAAAAAAGATTGAAACTAAATAAAATCTGTCTTGCACTTGCCTAACTCTCTAGTTTGTCGTCGTTTGCTGTGGTCAACGCACAGCGGTCTCTTGCCACGTCCGTGCCCCTCCCTCGCTATCTTGATCTGTCTCTATTAAGGCTTTTGAGTCTTGTGGCCACGGGAGCACCGTAAATCACACGCACAATTGTATATGGGGGTTTCGAAATTACACCAGGAGCGCGCCCAGGTCCGGAATCCCGACAAAAGTATCTCCTGGAACCTCTTCTGCGTTCCTGCGCTCCTGCATAGCAAAAGCCTCCAGGAGCCCCTCCTCCAGAAACGAAAATCAGGTCAAATTAACACCCTTTTGCTTCCCCCAAAAAACATTCACTTCCCCCTCGACTCTTTCCAACCCAACTTACGCCTCCGACATCTGTGTTTTTTTTTTTCCCTTTCATTTTTTTTTTTTTTCAATTACATCCAACAAGCCATACCGCCCAAGCATATAACTGCAAACATACCTCCTCCTCACGCAACCCCCAGCCATACATCACCAGCAAACACCAATCCACCCGCCAAAAAAAAAAAACAGCTCATCCCGTGGGACAAAGATGGCACTGGTTCCAACATAATATTGCTAACTCTAATCATCTCTAACTCAAAAAAGAAAAGAAAAAAGAAAAATTCAATCAGGACCAGCCGCCGCCAGCCCATCCTTACAGGACAACCGCCAANAGTGTTAGAATTCTTGTCTAGTTTCTTCCTTTGTGACACTCTTGTGATTTCTCCTCTTGTCTTCACTTGACCGTCTCTCTCTCTTTTCTATTGATCTCTGATTTGAATTCTGTCTCAATCATCATCACCTCAACTTTCTCCTCATCTCAATCTCGCTCACAACACTCATCCTACCTCAAGATCCCCTTCTCCTCAATCAACACTCATCATCGTCTCTTGCCTGGTGAGACTCAAACACTCATCTTCAATTCCACTCCGCGGTCAACTGATCTTCTTTTCTCAGTCCTCTTCTCCTCTTCTTGTCTCTTCTCCTCTTCTGTTCAGTCTTCTCAACTTACCTCTCTGTCAAGCCCTTCATGTCCCAATGTTGGTTGTTCTTTATTCTTCTCTTTTCATTCAACTCTTCTCTAACTCTTTTGTCTCCAGTGTGCCGGCTCTTATTTTAGCAATACAGATATTAAGTCACAATTCTTTACGGTTAAAAGCCTACGCACCGGCGCGACGATCGTAAGAGCCGGCGCAAGGACATTGGAAGTGGCATATCGACGTGACGCGGCGCGGACCGGGAATCGATTTGAAATCTAACTATCGACGATGGCCGAGAACAACGCGAACGTGCCGAACAACGGCAATGCCAACGACGGCTTCCGACAGGCCATGTTGAAGACTGCGCTGGAAACAATACCCCAGCTCACAGAAGAGAATTACTCGATTTGGAAAGATAAAATGACGGCCCTGCTAAAGCTACGAGGGGTACTCAATGCCCTGAACAACACTGCGATACCTTTAGCAGGATCTGTGAACGACGAAATATCGCTACTTATCCTTTCGAAGATGGACAGTGTGACTCACAACAATGTGGTCACAGCCGACAACAGAGAATCAGCGCAAGGACTTTGGACAACAATCAAAGAGAGATTCGCCTCGTCGCAAGCGTCAAACAGGGCTAGGATGTTCAATGATTTTCTTTACGTCAAATTCCATGAGGACTCAGTTGAAACCTTTGTCACCGACACGAAAGTAGCCATCAAAAAGCTAATCGATGTTGGCATTGACTTACCTCAAGACATTCTAGCCTATCTGGTTCTTTTCAAGTTTCCTCCGGCCCTACACGACCTAAAGCGTCAAATCATGCATTCCGACAAAGAACTGAATGTCGAATTTGTATGCAAACATCTCATCCAATTCAACAACGAATCAAGGGCGGAGACAAAAGAAAAGAACTCGACCTCGACGGATGCGGCTCTATTCTCGTCAAAAGGAAAACCGGAGAAATCAAATGGAGGAGGTTCAAATGGATCGAGGAGGTGCAAGAGTGGCTATCACAATCCAAAACAAGACGGCAACCACTCGAGCGACAATTGTTGGCACCTACACCCAGACAAGGCACCTGACTGGTGGAGAGACACACAAGCCCAGTGGAAAGCAAAGAAAGAGAAAGAAAACTACTTTATTTCCTTGCTCACGTTGTGGGTCGAAACGGGCAACTCAAGAGCTAGAATCATCTTGGACAGTGGGGCCTCCGCGCACATTTTCAATGACGAAAGATACTTTCAGTCACTCGAGAGGGGGAACTTTGATGAAATCAAAACCGGGAAAAGAGATGCGACCCTCCCCATCAAGGGAAAGGGATCAGTGCGATTAAGTTGGGGATCGAGGAGCCTCGTTCTGACGGATTGTCTATTTGTACCGGACATTGTAATCAACCTCATCAGCGCAGGCGAACTAGACGCCAAGGGCTGCTCGGTGGAATCAAGAAACCAAAAGTTCTCAGTTCTTAAAGACAATCAACTAGCTTTTCGAGGAAACATTTCTGGCAATCTCTTCTCCGTCGAAAACCCAGACAAGATTGGCAATGATTGCCACTACGTGATTAATGCGACAGCTCCCAGGGAATCCTTGAAGGATATCCACGAGAAGTACGGTCACGCCTCTATTCAACGAATTGCTCCGCTGATTGGAAACAAATTTTCAAATGAGGAGATGGATAAGTTCGAGTGCAAATCTTGTGCGGTGTCAAAAATTACAAAGCAACCGTTCAAAGCAGAATCGTCTCTCGCATCAAAACCATTCGAGCGCATTCACCTAGACTTAATGGGTCCAATCAAACCTCAGTCAAGTCTTGGTCACCAATTCATCCTTACGCTTGTGGACAACTTTTCCGGCTATCTCGCTGGATTTCCGCTAACTCACAAGAACGACACCGCTGAAGTTTTGATCAACATCCTTGAGACCGAGAAAGCTCGGAGAGGCTATTTCCCGTCGATGATTTGCTCCGATGGAGGAGGCGAATTTGTCGGGAATAGGTTAGTCAACTATCTCAAAGAAAATAACATCCAAAGACTAATATCCGAACCGTATCATCCGGAACATAACGGTAGAGCGGAAAGGGCCAACCGCACCATTATCGAATCAATGCGAGCGATCTTCAATGGCTCAAAAATTCAAAAGAGGTTCTGGCATGAGGTATTAAAATCCTCTTGTCTTGCTCTCAATCAAATACCAAGAAAAGGAAACCCTGACTCTCCTTGGTCTATTCTACACGGACGGAAGTTTCCGCCTAATCTCCTACAACCAATTGGAACTCCAACGATTGTTCTGAAGAACAATCAACCCAAAGGTCGTAAATTTGAACCCAAGGGTGAGGAGGGGATCCTGATAGGCTTCAATGTTCACTTACGATCCTATCGGGTACTCTTGAGAAGCGGTCAGATAATGGAAACCAAACACGTGAAGTTTCTGCATCTCTCTGAACAGCCAGTCATCTCAGATTGGGACGATTTTGGGTCTGAAGCACCTGTCCAAACTCGTGAGGAATTGGAATCTCAACTTGCTCAAGAAAACCCAACTCCGTCTTCCGATCACCGGGAGAACAACTCTGAATCGGATGACGATGCTGGCCAAAGTGAAGATGAAGTCATTCAAAATCAGCTCATCTCAGAAGAACCACCAATTCCCTCTGCGACTCAAACTGAACAACCAGTGAAAATGACACTCAGAGACAGATCTCAGCTCAGACCTCCCGTTCGTTACGGTTTCCATCATTACTACGAGCCAAATACGTTTGAATCGGCTATACGTTGCAATGACGCCAAACACTGGAAGAAAGCCATTGAAAAAGAGGTTGAATCAATAGAAAGTCATGACGTATGGGAGAACTACTCGGAAGAACCTCCTAATCCCCTCAATACGACGTGGGTATTTAAAATCAAGGACAATACTCACGGAGACCCGCTCAAATTCAAGTCCCGATTGTGTGTCCAAGGCTTTGATCAGATCCAAGGTACCGACTACGAAGAGACATATGCCCCAACAGGCAAAGTCTCCACTCTGCGGATGGTGCTGCTCTACTCTCTACATGAAAATCTGTCAGTACTTCAATTTGATGTTCAGGGCGCCTTCCTTCACGCTCCTTTGTCCGAAGACGTGTTTATCAGAACTCCGAAAGGAGTAAATCGACCAACACCATATCTCAAGTTGAAAAAATCACTCTACGGCCTCAAACAAGCGCCAAAGAACTGGTACGAGACGCTTACCAAATGGCTGAATTCGATAGGATTCTTCGAGTCAAACTGTGATCCGTGCTTGTACATATGCAATGATAATGTGTCGCTAATTTTCTTCCACGTTGATGATCTGGTATTGGTGGGCCCCGGAAACGATTTCGAGAAGCAATTCGAGATGAGATTCAAAAACTCTTCCTGTCATGATCCAAACACGATTCTCGGAATGAAGTTTGAAAAAGTCAACAACAAAATCAAACTGTCACTACCTAATCACATTGAACACGGTCTTGAAGAACTGGGACTAGTCGACTGCAAGATTTCTTCAACTCCTCTCACTCCTAATCTGAAGTTGAGAGATGCGTCCGACGAAGACCATGCTCGATTCAGAAAACTCAACATCAACTACAGATCAGCAATCGGCCTCCTCAACCACATCGCCCAGCTCACGCGTCCTGACATCAGCTTTGCAGTATCCAGTCTAGCGCGCTATTCAGTCAAACCAGGCATGACACATTGGCATGAAGTAAAAAAAGTGTGGCAGTATCTCAAGGGAACGATGGATCTCAAGCTCACACTTGAAATCAAAGAACCTGCTGAATTACTGAACATCTATAGCGACGCCTCCTGGGGCGATGACCCTCAAGATCGAACCTCTCAATCCGGATATGTCTGTTTTCTCTTCGGTTCCATCATCTCATGGAACAGTTCAAAACAAAGATGCGTCACCTATTCATCCACTGAGGCTGAATTGAATCCTTTAGTCGACTCCTTCCACGAAGGAATATGGCTGAAGGCATTACTCGCTGAAATCTGGAATATTCAGATGGACGCCGCTAATCATCTCATTGACAATGAAGAACTCAATGAACGTCTCATGATGACCGATGAAGAATTCAAGATTAAATTTCTGAACAAACACTTAATTGACAACAAGGGATTGGATGACAAGGTCAAGAAGTTTGGTTCGAATCCAAAAACCCGACACATCGACCTCAAAACTAAAGGAATCCGTCAAGAAGTCAAACACAAGAACATTCAAATCAAGCTGATCTCCACTGAAGAAATGCGAGCCGATGCCCTCACCAAGGCTGCTCCCAAGTCTTCTGTCCTCAATCTTTCTGAATACATCGATCCCGACTTCAAATTCTCTTAGTTCTCATCTCACCAGTCACCGGGAGTGTTAGAATTCTTGTCTAGTTTCTTCCTTTGTGACACTCTTGTGATTTCTCCTCTTGTCTTCACTTGACNAATAGCGCGTGCTTTTGAGCAGCATTTGGTTTGAAGCTGAGCCAAGAAGTTTGACGCGTGACAGTGGAACTCAGTGGGGGATTTTGGGCAGGAGTGCGGGAACTCAATGGGAGCGGGATTGGGGGAATTGCAGGGGGGGAGTGGAGTTGTGGGTGGGAGCGCGGGGAGTCTTGTATCTATCTATCTATCCACCTACCACATAGAGGAGAATAATAGAGTTGCAAGGTTTTCCATCAAGGAGTCAAGAGTCAAGCTTTGGAACACTCAAGGCGTAACATTCACAGTCTCTTTCCGGGTTGCAGTGTGCAAAGGGTGGTAACAAGGGAGTGTTTGTGAACAGAGTCAGAAGAAGAATACTCACCCATACAGGTGTCTTCACGCAGTTAAACCACAGAGTACTCGATACATATTGGAGAAGGACTGTCAGTTACCCACTGAACCGGTTTCTCTTTCCACACCGCTTGTTCGCCGCCACCCCTCATTGTTGCCCGCCTACTTTTCCCCTTCCCAATCCCTGCTGCCGTGGCACTGTTGTTCATTTTAGGGTACACTGTGAAAAGGGACCCTCTTACCATGCCTTTTGGGCCCACCAGTGCCCCCGGCTATTTTCAGTACTTCATGCAGGATATCTTCCTTGGAAGCATTGGTAAGGATGCAGCGGCCTATCTGCACAACACCATGATTTACAGGAAGAAGGGATTCTGTCCGCACATTCCTTGAGAACCTGAGCAAGCACAACCTCTGGCTAAAACTCAAAAAATCTGAATTTTCTAATAAGGAAGTTGAATACCTGGGCCACCTGATCTCTTGTAATCCCCTGCGGATGGACCCGACCAAGGTGAAAGCCATATCCAACTGGCCCCCGCCCCGCAGCGTCACTGAACTCCAATGCTTCATTGGGTTTGCCAAATTCTACCGCTGGTTCATTGAACAATTTTCCCGCATTGCGCGGCCTCTACACAACCTGACCAAGAGGGCTCCAAGTTTGAATGGACTCCTGCATGCCATTCCGCTTTTGAGAACCTCAAAGTTTCCTTCACATCTGCACCTATATAGAAGATTGCTGATCCGTACCGCCCCTTCTTCCTAGAATGTGATTGCTCCAAATTTGTGCTGGGCGCCATTTTGTCCCAGGTCTGCCAGAAGGACAACCTCCTCCAGCCAGTCGCCTCCTTGTCCCGCTCACTTATCAAGGCGGAGCAGGACTACGCAATCTTTGACAAGGAGTTGCTGGCAATTATTGAAGGAGTGGAGACACTATCTCAAAGGACACTCCTCAACGCCATAGTGTAAACCAATCACCGCAACCTTGAGATTTTCATGAGAACAAAGTAACTCACCCGCCACCAGGCCAGATGGGCAGAAATACTCGGATGTTTTGACTTTGACATTATGTTCCGCCCAGGCCACCAGGCGGCCCGCCCCAATGCACTTTCCCGCAGGCCAGACTTGGCTCCAGATGATGCGGAAAAACTCTCATTTGGACAACCCCTTTGGACAGAGAACATTAGGCCGGACCCCTTCACCGCAATTGCGGAATTCGAAGCTTGTTTCTTTGATGAATCAATAGACCTGGATAACACTGACTATTGGTTCAATGTTGACGTGGAAACCCAAAAATTAGACTCCATTGCAGATTCTTCATGCTCAACCAACCCCTCACCTGCGGACTGGGATCCTTTTTTTGTGGAGCGGAATCCCTTGCGGGAAGCTAGGCAACTTGACGAGGGGGTGTGTACATCCAATGAAGTTATTGGTTGCTCTGTTCAGAGCCTAATAGTAGCACCCCCGCAATTTGAGTTACTTTTGTCCTCCCTAGTTCCCGTCTCAGCTGGCCAGTCCCCCTTTGTGAAATCTGGACAGATGCGGAGATTGTCAAAGTGATCCACAGTGAGGGATTGACGGACCCAGAATACACAGTGTTGCGGAACTCCGTGATGTCACCAACCACCCAACGCTTGAACCCAAAAATTTCAAAGTACTCTGTGGAGAACGGCCTCCTGTTCCACGGGCACCGGATTGTGGTACCGTGGGACTCAGCACTACGCAGGGAGATAATCTGCATCCATCATGATTCCCAACTTGTGTGCCACCCTGGGCGCGCCAAGACCCTCAGTCTGGTACAGCGCTCATTCACCTGGCCATCAATCAAACAGCTTTTAAACC
This sequence comes from Puccinia sorghi, assembly GCA_001263375.1. NCBI lineage: Eukaryota > Fungi > Basidiomycota > Pucciniomycetes > Pucciniales > Pucciniaceae > Puccinia > Puccinia sorghi. Next base: position 39,256 of record LAVV01014049.1, read on the forward strand.
GGTATGTGGATGGTTGTTATTCTTGTCAACAAACTAAACCCTGGGCGCGGAAACCACTTGGACTACTTGAACCACTCCAAATACCCGCTGGGCCCTGGACGGAAGCTATGATTTGATCACTGACCTGCCATCATCTGATGGATTTGATAGTATCTTGAAAGTTTTTGACTGCCTGAGGAAGATGGCTCACTCGATACCTTGCAACAAAGCTCTTCAAAGCTGAGGGACTTGCTTGTCTAATGCTTGAAAATGTCTGGAAACTGCATGGTACACCAAAAACTATTGTCTCCAACCATGGCTCTGTCTTCATTTCGCAAATCACCTGTGAATTGGACCACCATTGAGGAATCAGGTTACACCCTTGAACTGCATTCCACCCTCAAACTGATGGACAGTCTGAAATTGCCAATAAAGCCATTGAACAATATTTACGCCACTTCATCAGCTACCACCAGGACAACTGGGCCCAAATGCTTCCAAATGCTGAGTTCTCCCACAACAACCATGACCACACATCCACAGGGATCTCACCTTTCAAATCAAATTATGGATTCAACTTGTCCTATGGCCGCATAACATCCCCTGAACAGTGTTTTCCAGCAGTCGAGGAACACCTCAAGACACTCAGTGAAGTACAGGAAGAGTTGAAGGAATGCTTCAAGAGATCACAGGAGTCAATGAAGCATCATCATGCAGGACATCTTCCTTGGAAAAATTGGCAAGGATGTTGCAGCCTACCTAGACGACATCATGATCTACACGAAGAAAGGCTCCAACCATGAAGAAGC
>LAVV01014060.1:2869-13022 GCA_001263375.1 Puccinia sorghi
GCAGGCTGAAAAAGATTGAGTCAGCTCCAGTTTATACTAAGAAATGGTGGAAATAAATACGTAATCATTGTTGCTTTCCATGTCACTGCTTCTAATTTCATTTCCAGAAGGCTCAGAAGTGGAAAAAAATGTTTTGGTTTTGTTGTCAGCTTGTGAATAAACCTTGTACCAAGGGTTGACAAATGCCGGATCTCCCATCGACTTGTTCATCACATGATAGTGGGGAAACATGATTTCAAGCTTCTCATTAATTTTACTTATTCCCGCCTTTTGATCTTCATTGTTCAATCCAAAATTGTGGAAATGGATTTGGTGTGGACTTTGTAGGTGTTGAATCAATCCTTCATCTGACAGGGGTTTTGGTTGATCTTTGAGGAAGATTGATTCCTTAGATTGATATCCATCATCTCAAAGCCATTGATTTTACCCTTGACTGGATGACCAACAGCAAGCCTTCCCAGTTTCAAAGCAGCTATGGTAACTCCATTTGATCTTGAGCCATTCAATGATTACCAGTTATTTGTCTTTCTTCAAGTGACCAGCAGGTTTATCAGCAGCATCATGTTCAGATGAATTGTTACCTCTGCTTTTTTTAGAATTGCAATGCTTCTTAGGGCACTGCAAAAAAAAACTTAATCAACTTCCTTCAGTTTACATGCAGCATGCTCCAGCCAAGCTGCCATCCAAACTCCACATGTTTGCATATGTATATGTTTTGGCACAGTCACTGTGCAGTCTGCACAGTGACTGTGCGCCAAAGCTTAGGTTAATTACTTTTGGAGAATGGTTGGAATATCAACAGAAGTTTCCTGGGAGTTTCTACATGTCAACTGCAAGCAGTTGAGCAAGTTTTTTTTGCAGGTTGTTTTCTTGGCTTGAGAGGTTACTTTCTTGTGAATGGGTAGCTTTCTTGGAAGTAGATGTTTTCTGATTGGATTTATTTTTTGTGGGAATGATTCAGGAAAAGGCAAAGAGTAATATGGGGTTAGTAGTGTCTTGGGATTAAATTGATAAGAGGCATACCTATATCAAAACAAAGTGATTGAAGAGTCAAGGGAGGGGGGGATAGGATTGAGTTGTTGAAGTGATTCAATTGGGGAATATGGTTGGATTGTGGTAGTTTATTTAAACCTGAGACTGAGATGTGTGGGGACCCATGGGTTTTCAGTCAATAAAATTTTGTTTTAGTCATTATACTTGATATGTATTGGGAAAAAAATATTACATATTTGAAAATTTTATCAATGGTTTTCCAAAGTGTGGCTGATTTGTTGAAACCTGTTGATTAGATAATCATGGATTTGGTCATGTTTGATACCCCCTATTATCAATCAAAATTGAGTTATATACTTATAATCATTCTTCATTAGTCTGTTTGGAAAAAACAGTTCTTTTATCATTGTACTGTGTTGGAGTGTTTTTAAGACAATCAGGTTCTTTTATTATATTGTTAATATCATTAGTTTTTAATCTTCTTATTTTAATCATTTAAATATCTCATATTATCCATTTTATTTCTATTTTCTGAAGCTTCACTTCTATTGAGTTCAATTCAAAAAAAATGTTTCAATAAATTATTGATCCATCATTTTTAAAACAATTACCTACAACCTTTTTTTTTGGTATGTTCTAAATCAAAGCCAATAATGAAAAAGAAACAACTTTGATTCCAGTGAGACCAGCACAGTTTCAGCCTTCTTTGTGTGGTCAAATGGTACACACAATCCAGAGGCAAGACATCTGAAAAATTTATGATTTGAGGATTATCACAATCTGTGAAAAATATCAATCTTGGAAAAGAGATCAAAATTGGAACCTTATTCCAATAAAACTGAAGCTTGGGCTGTTTTCTTCAACAGAGTGAATATTCCTGACCATAAAATTAAAACATCTTCTCATAAAATTCTGAACACTCTTAATTCTTTCAGAATTTCATCAGGACCATCTGTGCTTACACTTGATCTGAAAACATAAATAATTTTTTTGGACTCATTTACATATGACTCCCCCCTCTTCTCAGGTGTCACAAATCTAATTATGTAATAATTACATACACTTATTCTAATTTCCCCAGAATCTTCCTATTAAGATGGCAAATTTTGTCTCTTAAACTAATTTTAAAATTTAGTCAATCTTGTTCTTTTTATGAACTAAACAATATTATAGATTAATCACACTCAACTCAATTTTTCTTGGCTCTAATTTTCTTTGAAATAATGGATCTAGCTCCAGATAAAGTAGCATATTAATCCTGTTTGGTTTCCACTTTTAACACAAAATTGTCATTTTTTACATCATATCAGCTAAAATTGGTTTTACATTGTCCTGGTTTCAACCTTCTGAGTCTTGATTTCAATAAATTCCAAGTAAAGAATTAATCCTTTTTTTCTTGCTCCATTTTCAAAAATCTTCTCCCTCCACATCCAATTACTTCTAGCAACCCTTCTTAACAGTAAAGAAAGCTCCACTTTCATCACTAATTTCAATCTATCTCAACATTATAATTATATCTTCATGATCATTATTCAGTTGAAATCATGCTTTCAAACTCACTTGTAATTAACTGATCTATCATACTCAACTTGTCTTCCATTGAGAGTATGGGGTGTGTTAATTTATTGTAAGCTTAACCATAATCCTAGTAATTTTTATAAAGCTTAATTCTCACTATAAACATTACTAATTTTTGTCAAAGAGTGACAGTCATGCAATCCAAATAACTCCTGAACAGTGTATATGAAATATGTATCATAGGTTAGGGCTACAGTAACTAAAGCACTTATCAACCGCTTGCGTGAAGATGCTGGAAGTGGTGCATCTTCATTTCCAACTTTACCATATGAGTCACCAATATTGACCCTTAATTCACTGTCCACCAATCCTAACTGTTCAAATTTCCCCATATACTCAGCTCCAGATCAACAGAATTGAAACACTCAGGAGGAGCTTGATTCAGACCAAGTGGAGGTAGATCGTCCGGATTCACATTCTCTTTTTCTGAAATCTTTCTTATGACAGTTTGCTTATCTTTTTATTTTCCTTGTATTTTATTGATGTCTGTTTCTTTCTCATTCTCTAGGCTTGCATCTGTTTCATTCCATTCCTGATTATATTCTTGTTCATCTCAAGCAATTCACAAGGCACAGTCTTCAAGCAGGTACTTATCTACTTCTCCATTTCTTATTCTCCCTTATTTCTCTTATTTGTTTGATCTGTGATGGTTTTTTTTCTTCAGTTTCTTTATTTCTATTAGCTTTTATCATCAGCTGCGATTAAGTTGGAGATCGTCAAATTCCTACAATTTTGTCTTCCACATTTCCAGTTCAAATAACTGGAATTTCTGGTTCTAGCTTAGCCTTACTATCAAAGCTTCCCTGGAGTTTCTCACTCTTCTGGATTTGAAATAACATAACTTGAAATTATATTCAAATCCTGGGGTGTTCATGTGAGGGATTCATCAGAAATTATTTAAGCACTCGTTGAAAGTGATAAAACTGATTTCAAACCAGTCTCTTATAAATTAAGTAAAGTGTATGTAACTGCTCACAGTCTTCAGAGAATTCACTATATCCTCTGGTCACTTGATGCTGAAATTTTTCGAATTTTACCCCGGAGAGTGAGAGAATTCGCGAACACGCTCGAGCGGAATATATTGAGGCAGGAGGATAAGATGGAAAGGAAAGATGGAAAGGAGAGGATTCGAAAGTAACGGGAGCTGCACCGGAGAACAGCGGCTAGCCGCTTAGCGAACCACCAGGGTCCTTTTTCTCAGTGACTTCCGCGGGGAATATCCGTTGTTATCAGAGAAACCTACCCGCATGAGGGTGGATACATTTTGTGGTGGATCCACGCAATAGGCACATTCCGGCCCGGAAGCTTCGAGCTAAAAGAAACCGATACTTTGGGCGGCTACATCCTCACCATCGTTGTGCATTTCTTCAGTAGGAAATTCGAAGTTGCCGTTGAACGAGGAAAGAAAACAACCCGCATAGATGTACCCATGTAGTGGCACACCCTTCCAGATGAAACGTGCGGCTCTGCACCCAAGCCATCCCGGGGAGGTCCAGTCGCGCGGCTATACCGGCAGGCGCTCTGAAGCGAGTTAAGAATCGTGATCGCCTCATGCGTAGTTGCAAACAATCAAATAGCCTTGAGAGTTTTTCGGCTGCAACATTCTTCAATCTAGAGACTTGGAGGGTTGGATTTCAGGTTTGAAGACAAGCTTGCTCGGCCGATACCATGAAGGATTTGCTGCCCCAACCGTAGGCAGTGATTGATATTCTGCTGCAAGGCTCACTCACCTTCTTCCACCTAACATCGCTATTATCGTTGTTTCCTCCCCCTTTCAAAGCATACTACCCCTTTCCAAAGCGTATTCCCCCCGTAGAATCCATTGATTCGGATTGGTGTGTCCTGAAGGTTGGTTGTGTGTTTTTAGAGCCCGTCAATCACTTTTGTGCAAGCAGCAAGCACCCCTCTCTTTCCCTAGCAGCATCCATCACGAAAATCACCCTGCGCAGTTGTTCGACTGGAGCGGGTGCAGAATTTATTAATCACAAGAACAAGGTACTTCAAGTTCAAGTCAGTCCTTTCGCCTTTGCAGATGCTGTTATCCCGGCCGAGCCGTACAAGGAAGCCTGTCAAATCACAACCAGCTGCACTTACACTACTGCTGCCTAAAAGGAATTTTCGATCTGGGCAAAGGGAAAAATTTGACCAAGCTAATGACGACGGGCGAGAAACAATTAGTTATGGGCGACTTGCAAGTCGAGAAATCCGACCAGGCTCACGCAGCCAAGCTTGTGCAGCCAGCCTTCGACGCCGAACTCCAGCGGATTGCCGAGCTGTCGGCCAAGCTGGACAACCCGCTCTCCGGCTTCTCCGCCCACGAACTAGTCCAACAGGCCGAGCAGTTCTGCCAGGCTCATGGCTTGAACGACCAACGTGGGTCTCGAAGCTCACCTTCTTATTTACATTGATATCTTTTCATGCACCAACTAACCGAAGAACATCAATACATAACTTTCGTTTCTTTTCTTCTCTTCTTCTTCTCTTCATTTCTTTTTCTTTTTGGAATGGTATTTCGGAAATGATCATGATCCAGTCGAGAATTTCAAGAGGGGCGCCGTCTTGGCTGCCAACCCGCAAGACCTGGTCCGGATCCCCGGAATCACAGAGGAGGAAAGACATTTCATCGATTGGGAGTCTAGTCGGCGATGGAAGCAACCAATGCTGATGTGAGGCTCCCTGTTTCCACGCCCTAGAGCGTTCTTGCTATGCTTCAGATGAGCCAAAAACACTGATAATTCTTGTGAGGTTGCTTCCTACAAGCTACTTCGTCGCTGTTATTTCCTCCATGGCAGCAATTGTCCAGGGGATGGACGAGGTTAGTAAATTAGCTTTCTCGACCATCACAAAGTAAATATTGATGGTATCCATAATTTCAAAGGCCGTCGTCAATGGCGCCCAAATATTCTACTACGATCGCTTCGGCATCCCGTCTAATGGGACTAAGAGGAGAGCGTTGATCCAAGGGCTAGTGAACAGTGCGCCGTACCTATGCTGTGTGAGTCAATCGAGTGTCTGTGGGAACTGATTTCCGGGGAGGAGACTACAATTGGATGCTGAAGGAGTCCCACTCAAAAACAAAAACAAAAGGCCGTCTTTGCTTGCTGGATCACAGGTCCCATGAACCGTCTTCTCGGTCGTCGAGGGGTTATCTTCTGGTCATGCGTCATCTCTGGCGCGGCATCGATCTGGGAAGCGTTCACCTACTCTTGGCCTCAGCTGTTTATCTCGCGGCTCGCGCTGGGCCTCGGTATCGGACCCAATGTCTGCCATCCTGCCTTTTAGTTCCCTTGAGATTTTTGTTAACTCACCAGAACTTGTTGTTAAACCTGCTGATTAGTCGGCCACAGCGCCTATCTACACAGGTGAGCGAAGAGAAGCCCCTATGCCTTCGCTCATCACTCTTCTCATTTTTCGCTTCTGTCCCATCCAGCCGAGTGCGCGCCTGCCCCCATCCGAGGCGCCCTCGTCATGCAGTGGCAAATTGTATGTCGTACTCCTCTCCCTTTATCGCCTATTTCCCGCTTACCGATCAAGTCATGTTTCATTTCGCTCTTGATCATTTCCTTTGATATGGGCTTGACCATTGGATAGTGGACCGTGAGTTCACCCTTTTAAAAGCGCGTATGCCCCCCCCCCCAGAAAGCAACTAATTCTCTTCTCGTCACTGAATTTCAATAGGGTTTTGGCATCGCCCTTGGGGATGTGGTCAGTGTGATCTTTGTGGATCTTGATCCTAACGTGTCCTGGAGGTAACTTGTAGACCATTTTCTCATAGTCCAATGACGTCTTTAGAAGCGCATAAAAACAAAGAATTGATCGTATCTTGACTGGATGGGTAGATTAATGCTTGGTTCGACGGTCGTAGCACCATTTATCCTGTGCTGTATGCTCTACTACGCGCCCGAGTCGCCGAGATGGTACATGTCTAAGGGTCGGGTGGCGGACGCGTACCATGCGATGCGCAAGCTCCGGTTCTGCGATCTCCAGGCGAGCCGTGACCTGTTCTATATTGCCAAGCTACTTGAGATCGAGAATGAGTCCATCCAGGGCCGTAACCTGCTCACAGATATGTGGAGAGTCCCACGGGTCCGACGCGCCGCACAAGCATCCGGTCTCGTCATGTTTATGCAGCAGTTTTGCGGCGTCAATGTCTGTTTGACTGATCCCCTTCCGCGCCTATTCCTTATCTGATGTTGAGCCTCTTCCATTTCTCCAGGTTATTGCCTATTACAGCTCGTGAGCACATTCCATCTTCTTCTCAGTTGCGCACGCGTCTGACTTCAGTGGCATGTTTAAAGCCAAGTATTCATTGAAGCCGGTTTCGGCAGAAAAGCCGCACTGTTGACGACCATGGGCACGGGACTTGTCAACTGGATATTTGCCATCCCCGCAATGTATACCATCGACGTAAGTTTCACTAGAATAATTCATTTTTCTGAAAAGAGTTGGGCTCATTCCTGGAAGGATCACCTATTAAGATCTTTGGTAGAAGGAACTTACTTCTTACCACGTTCCCGGCCATGGCGGTCTGCCTACTGGTCACCGGGATGGCTTTTTTTATCCCGGTCGACGGCCCGGACGACCACCGTCGGGTTAGCGTTGTGGCTGCCGCGATATACATTTACATGGCCTTCTACAGCCCCGGCGAAGGGGTGGGTGGAAGCTGTTCCGGTAGTCTACTTGTTCCCTGAGCCTTACTACTTGTCCGTCAACAGCCCGTGCCGTTTACGTACAGTGCCGAAGCTTTCCCCCTCTACATCCGTGACTTTGGGATGTCCTACGCCACCGCCGTTTGCTGGTTCTTCAAGTTGAGTTTCTTGCTTTTACCCTACTTAACCTCCAATGATGAAGGCTGATAATCGTCTCAATTGAAGCTTTGTGCTCGCTATCACCTTCCCGCTCATGTTGACCGCTTTCCAACCACAGGGAGCTTTTGGCTGGTACGGTAAGCTGATAATTACCAAAAGGGTTTTATTATTTACAGGAAGATCAGACTCAGCGTCAATCCCTTTCCATGAAAAAACAGCCGGTTGGTGTATCATCGGCTGGGTCACCATCTTCTTCACCCTGTGAGCCAACATTTCCTTAATCTGATGGGGATCTACTAATGGACTGACTTCCTCGATAACCCTTGTGCTGGCATCTACTCGTGAATAGGCCAGAAACCAAAGCGCTCACCCTCGAAGAATTAGACTTCGGTTCGTCCACGTCACTACTTCCGTTGAGCCTATATCCCCAAGCCACATCCGTTGGCCTCTTTTTCAGTCTGCTTATGTGCCAATGGCAATCAAACACAGTCTTCTCGGTCCCAACCGCGAAACACGCCTCTTATCAAGTCAAGAACTTAATGTGGTGTCTCAAGAAATATGTCCTCAGGAGACCGGTGAAACCTTTGCCCCCTTTGTAAGTCCCCCCCCCAGTCTACCCTTTGTCTTCCTCTAACCCCATTATCACTTTTTTATTTGAAGAGTCCTTCTCATTTTGATCGTATTATCCCAATTTCAGATATCAGTAGGTTCAAGTTGAGTGTGAAGAATTAAAACAGCAAAGAAAGAAATGTTTCTCACCATTTACATGAAATAAAAATTGGATGAATCTATTAGGGATGATCATGAGTTGACATAGTCTGTTTATGTGCTGGAATATCACTTATGTTCAATGCTTAGTTGGGTAAAGATTGTCTATTTTTTTTGTATTAGTGATAATAATGATAATAAGCATAAAGCTCACATTTGAAGGTGGTTCAGAAGGTCATTGAAAGCAAACATTGATGAGCATTTTGGAGTATTTATAGGCAGGGTGGGAGAATAGAATATTATCAGTAGGAGTGCAGCCCTGCAATGCTGAGGGCATCACATAGATGGGACTGAGGCAGTTGAACAAACAAAGGAAATTATCTTCAGAACTATTTGGTTTTGCTGAACAGAAGTGTGTATTGCATTTTTCAGTGTTGGAGAGATGGCAGGAGTCATTAGGGGATTCTGGGGGCTTGGATTGGAGGATAGTTTGGTTGACAAGGGTTACACTGAAGGGTACTGGAGGGAAAACCCAAATTGGGCTAATAGGCTCAAAGAGTCTGGTGATTGGGTGGCAAGGGGCCTGAGGAGTAGTTTCAGCCACCTAGATAATATCAACTACCTGAAATTATCCAAGTAGATAACATGCATAATTACCCTAAAGATATCCATGCACTTTTTATTCTCTTTAGTAAATTAGAAATAGTATATTAAATATCATCTCTAATGTAACCATAATACAGATGACTTTCACTGCAAGAAAAACTTGCTCAACTGCCTGCAATTGACATGCTGCCCCAGCCAAGCTGCCATCCAAACTCCACCTGTTTGCATGCATAGATGTTTGGGTGCAGTCACTGTGAAGTCTGCACAGTAAATGTGCATCAAAGCTTGGTTTAATCACTCTGGGAGAATTGTGGGAGTAACACCAAAATCTTTTTGGGACTTTCTGCATGTCAACTGCAGGCAGTTGAGCACGTTTTTTTTTGCAGTGCTTGTTAATTATTAATGAATAGTTTTGGTTATACATTTTTGAGTTTCATTATTTGTTTTCTTTCCCTGAAAGGTCTGAACAGACTATGTCTATATTCTTACACTCTTTTTATTGGGGCTTGGGGAAACGACTTCCAAGAATTGGAGGTCCAAATCCCCGAACCAAGTGGGCATCCATGTTGGGAGTCAGCACTCCAATTCAAACCTCTAATTTGGGATTCAGCATTCCAATTTTGAAAATTTTGCTTGGTAAAGAAAATATATATATCTCAATAATTAGAATCCCAAATAAACTCAAAATTTTAGGGTATTTTGAAAGGCCCCAAAAATTTATATGACAAATCTCAAGCATGATATCTTTTTCAAAACAAAAAACAGGTATAGCTGTATTTTGGAATCATCTTCTACTTGGCCAATTGTGTGGACACACAAATCCTGAATGAGTGCCCCCAAGGACCTAAAAACTTATGACAATTTATCATGGATCCGGATTTACATTTTAAAAAGGTGGACCAAAAGAAGACTGGAGCTTCTCAGGTGTGGGCAATGAGATCCCCAGCTGTTGGAATTGACATCCAGTTTGAAATGTCACAACCACTGGAGTCAACATGGATCCTCTTCCAGATTAGATTAATGATTTAATTCTTGTCCTTTTATGTGTCAGCCACCAAGAAATGAATATTCTAAATTAATTCATGTGAGAAGCAAAATAAATTTATATTTTTAGAATGTTGTCCCACCAGCATAAAAACACCATATAGTATACACTATGTTCAATTTGCCAATGTGGCGGCCGCCACAGTGTGTGCGTGCGGCCCCTGCGCAGCTTTTAGTTTGGCAACATGTAAGAATCTCAAATCAGACTCTTCACTGAAGGCAATAATGGGCCAGGAAAAAGCTACCAAGCTTTGGAGAGACAATTCTAGAATTTTTGAATTTCAAGCTAGCTCAGTAGAAAGGGAAGTCAGGGTCTCTATTTAAGTACAATCAAGATTTGGAGTGATATAGATTATGTCAGCCTACCTGATGCCAAGGAAGGTTCCTTCTAGCTACAGGAGGAGCAAAATAGTCCA